>VWZF01007071.1:295774-320501 GCA_013396755.1 Sclerurus mexicanus | reverse complement strand
TCCGCACGGCAACTCCTGGGAGCCGGCCCCAGCCCCGCTTCGGCGAGGGGAACAGCCCCGAGCCGCGATCCAGGGGCGTGCAGGATGAGAGGAGCGGGAGGCTGGACCCCGAGCGCGGTCAGAGCCCATTCCCGGGGGGCAGCGAACTCCGGGGAGTCTGGGCTTACCTGCGGCTGACTAAAGGAGGCTGCGAGTGAATTATGGAGCATGACCCCAGTGATTTGAGAGGTGTCGATCGTGATCTCACTCTCAGAAGTCAATCCACTGAAGTTCATGAAACTACGCCAGTGTAAATTAGGCATCAACAAGAGCAGAATCAAACCAAGAAGTTTTCTCCTTGTCTGATAGTAATGTCAGCTTTGTCATCTTATGCTTCTCTCCCTCTCTGAGAGGTCTTGTCTCCCTTCAGGCATCCTCTATCCCTTGAAAAATTGCAAACAACCACCACCAAAAACAAGTCTGCTTCTCCGTTCTTCACATCTCGATTACCAAAAAAAATTCAACTAAAGACAATTCAAACACACTGCTATAAAAACAGTAGAAGGGAGGAGATGAGAGAGCCAACTTGACTCACAGCTTAACAAATAAAAGAATGAAAGTAATGATGTTTGTGAGATATGAGGGTGTTAACAGAAGTAGAAATAGCAATCTTCCTGAGCTAGTGGGCTTGAAAACATGAAGACAACCAAAATATCTCTCGCTCAACTATTTGACAAAACTTTCCAATACTGAGGGGAAAAAAGAAAAGGAAGAGGGATAGAGAACAGAAAGACAGAGAAAATATTACCCACAGAGAGAAGGGGGAGATGAGAGTTATGCAGCAGTTTCCCATTCAGTAAGGACTCATAAGAAGCCTGCAAAAAGTTAAAGTCTGTCTAGGGTTCCTCTTTCCAAAACATTGCCCACTCCAGCTACTAGGTCAGCCTAGGTACTGTGCCAGGCATGTATCCCTGGAGGGAATCATCTCTTCCATCAAAGCAATCTAAGCCATTTGGTTACAGGCACTGCTTAGGAGAAATAAGCTTTCTGGCAGCTGGAGAGTTGCCAAGATGCTGAGATCTATCCCAAAACAGTTCTGGGAAATAATCTTTAAGAACGTTTCCATTATCATATTACAGTATATTATTTAATACAGGAGTAGCCCAGGTGACATTGAATGTGACTTCAGACCCTCCTGTTCAGTACTCTCACTGCTCACAGGAAAAGCTAACCACAAACTGCCGAGTTGTCACAAGCGCACAGTTGATGTACGTGCTGCAAAGAAACAAACAGCATAGCGGGCACCTGAACTGGTGGCCGTGGACCAGCAACCTACCCTGCATCTCGCTGTTAACGAGGATTTCTGATTCAACTTTTCTTATTGCCAGAACTTTCACTCAATTGGGAAGCATTCTAGCATTTACCCTAGGATGGGCAATATTCGCTTGTGGCATAACAACAACTTTGCTTCACGCATAAGAAAAAATAGCCTAGGACCATAACACACTGCAGAACAGGAGACACATTTGTGCTCCTGAGAGAAGGCACCGAAAGCCAGCCAAGTTCTAGAAAGCCCTGGGATTTTCTAATGCAAACTGGTGACATTTTCAGAGAATTAAGAAAACCTGTTTGAGGTCATTTTTAGGAGTTTAATGAGCCCCTCTGGTCCTGTTTTGTTGGATATATAGGCCCATTCCTGCTCTGCAGGCAAAGAGCTCTTGGTGCAGCTTGGCAGGAAGCTTATTGCAAAAACGGGATTAAGCCACATGCGCTTCCCTGGCTGCTCCTGCTATTCAGACGTTGGGCCTTTATCAGTTACCAGCAAAAGCAACAAACAGTGAGAACAGGCACAGATGACCTTGGATTGTTGATTGCCCTTTTCCCAGGCAGACCCCACGCTCCTGGCCAGGAGAACCAGTCAACAGCACTGTCTCTCCCAGAGGAATCGCCAGGATGCCCAAGGACAGCGCAGTGGGAAGTCTCATCCACGGTAACAAAGACATCAGGCTTTGTTCACATGTCCGTATAATTTTCCTGTAGTGTGTTTCATGTAGAATCCCACAACAGTTAAATGACCATTTTAGCTGAAAAAAAAAGAGGCACAGAGCACTGAGTGGCATTTCACTTGCAACACACTGTACATTTAGTTCACATATTCACTATTTACAAGTAGGAGGAACATCACAGACCTATATGAATAAAAATTTTATGCCATACCATAGTTACCTCCATTTTCACATACACAGCGGTCCATCATCAGCAGATCATTTATGAGCTAAATTTTTAGATTAAATTTTCTTCTGATTTTAGTGTACTGTAAGTCACTAGTCAATAGCGTTACCGTTGTTTTACATCCTACAGGACCAACACATCTGAAACACACTGTTACACATACACTAAGTCACAACTTTATGATTTTAACATTTCTACTTAACTGCTGTTAGTTTTATTCAGGCTAACCTGAAACATAACAAGGCAGCTGCAAGAAAGTATAATTTAAAAGTAAATAATTTAAAAGTATTTGGCATAAAAAAACTGAGGTGAGTGTATTTTAAAAAGAGGTTGCCAAATGTTTGGACAGACGCCATAGAAATTTTGAAAAAGGAAGGTAGTTTTTTGACATAAATCTAGTGGGGTAAGACCTATAGAATTAACACAATTAACATGCTGAATCTATAGTGTTAGAGTGAGCAGGGCTTTAGAAGGCAGAGTCCACCACCTCACCTCCAGTCCCTGATAGAGAACTGTACCTGATCTCTACCTGAGTAGATGAAACACAGTGTCATATCTTCTCAGTGTATTGGGAAGTGTCATATCTCACAGAACGTAACACTGTTCTCCTGATCCATCTTTTGTTTCAAATGTTTTTACTCTTTACATAAGGCAAGCACATTGGTGATTTCTGTGAGGTCTCAACAATATTCCTGTTCACCCTGGAAAGCCTTATTTTGGCTGACAGTATTTCACTGTGAAAGAGTTTTTACCCTGTATTTACTATCTTCTGCTTTCTTTTTTATCTTATTAAGTTTTAATGTAGAGTTGCTCTTTTCTGGAGGGAGGGAAAGTTAGATTCTTATTATACCTTCCTCAGCTCTTGTGAATTGGAAAAGTGAAACAAACTAGACACTGACACTGAAAGCCACAAATCTAATTTTGCTATGGAAGAAAACATAAAAGACAAAGCTGAAAAAAAAAAAGTGGCATCTGGTAGATTAACAACTGTTTAATATTCTCAGGTATTTCCAGTGATATACAATTTTCTTTTCTTCATACACATTAACAGTCAAAGTACCAGATACAAATAGGTCTAAATATGACAGTGTGCAGTAATGTCATTTGTTACAGCACAACAGGGCCCCACATGCACAGATATCCTGCAAGAAATTTGAAGTCTTAACCCCTTTTTATTTACTAAAGTTTTGCAGGCATCTCTCATACACTGTTTCTTGTCAGCCCTCCTCATCACTTTCTTTGATCTTTGCCAATAGTTGCTTAGCTGAAAGAGGAGGAAAAGATATCAGAGTGTCGATGTTACAGACTCAACACCAGCCCTCTACAGACACACCACCAAAAAATTTACGTAGTGAGCATAACAAAGATAACTATGGAACTACACAGCGTAAAAACTGGTGCCAACAATTCCTTCTTCACAACTTTGGGAATTGCATTCTTGGAAGGGATCTCTTTCCTTTTTTTTTTTTTTTTTTTTTTTTTACCAAAATTTNTTTTTTTTTTTTTGTTTTTTAAGCAAAATTTCCCCTCTGTAGCTATAGAAACAATTCTTGGATGCCTTTACTCTATCTTGATTTTAAGCCTGATTCTGACTAAACAAAGTCTTAATTTTTGTATTTGCTCTTCTGTTTTCTATCAGGTACCGAGGTTTGGACTTAGGCCTCTTTATTTTTTTTAGTGACATGTTTTGAGAAAATAAATATATTTTAACACTAAAGAGGAGTCTTTACTATTAAGAAGTATATTGAGGTCTCAATCTGAAGCTTTCAAAAGTTTCGGGAGACAGAAGCTTTTTAAGTTTCCAGAGTCTGGCTCAAATCTGTCCCCACTTTAACAAACTGCTCAAAGTCTATTTAGTGTGGCTGCTAGAAGACTATTTCTCATGCACTGTTCTTAAATTTCCCCAACAACAGAAAATAATGTTACGATCAAGCTGCTTCAAAAGAAGAATACAAATCTCTGTGGTAGCGACCACAATACTGTAGTAATAGTAGGAAAAGGAATCTAGTAAAACAGACACGTGCTCTGAAGGACACACACTCAGTAGCTATGGTTGTCCTCTCCATGAGGGGAGTCATTGCTAAAATTTAGGTGGGACAAAACTGAGTTCATATCACAAAGCACATGATTTACACATCCAGAGTCACAGGTCTGTCTGTCTTATTTCATAAATCAGTAGTTAGCTGGGGGGAAAAAGAAAAATTAAAGGAAAAAAGAATAAAGAAAAATAAAGAAACAAAGAAAAAAAAACCTCCTTTTGGAGTCCTTGTCATTCCTTCCTGCATTAAAGGTAGGGAAAATTGTTTCTACAGTACATCCATCAATGGGATACACAGGTGATACCCTGATTCACCTGAAATAATGCTTCTCCTGTCTCCGTCTGTTCCTGGTGCAAGGATGAAAGGGACTTTCTAAGGTGCCTTAAATCTTCGAGGGAGTAGGTGGTATAGATTAGGGCACAATTAATAGACAGATCTGACCCTCCAAAAAAGTTCCTCATTGCTACTCCGAATGGAGTCCTGGGACACTGTCTACCTATGGTTTTAACCACTTCCAAACAGAGACTTCAAATGTGGCCTAAAAGTGGTGCAACATGACTTCCTCTTGCCTGTGAGGAGAAAACAGAACGTAGTACCTTGCTAATCGATCTTACCTCTAACAAGCGCAGAGCACACATTATAATTGTGCCTTAAAGACAGGTTTAGCATTTGGATTGAGAATCATGAATAGCACTCTACCTGAGAAAATTAACAGCTGAGAAAAACATAAACTGCCACATTCATCCAAAGAGAATGCTAACACTGAGTCTGCTGTTGATTTGAACAGCTTCACCTTTCCTTCCTTACTGATGAGACCACCTCAAAGAAAGGGATGAGTATGTGACTCTCTGCTTACTCCACTGTGGAGATTTTTTTTAATAGTGCAGGCAGAAGTGAGCTCTCCAGACATAGCTTGAACCTAATGACTTGTTCTCTTTCAGTATTCAAGCTTTCTTGTTTACAGAGTGTATTTTGGTCTTTGGAACAAACACTATCATCAGTAGGCTGCTTTTGTGGCATATACAGGGGTTATATGGCTTAAAACCACTCTTCTAAACTACACTGAAAATCAGATTTAGCATGAAAATTTCTCACCTGCTAATGGTATTTTTAGTTTAAAAATATTTGTGAAATGTTTTTAATTTCAAGGGGGTTTTTTATAATTTTAATAACACCTTCAGGAGTTTCACCCCCTCTTCCACATAAATACAAAAGGATTATAGTATTGCATCCTTTGATATTTTTTTCTTTCCTTGTGTTTTGTTCCATTATTTTCAAAACAATCTGTAACTTAAAATATCTTCCACTTTGCAAAAATTCCAAGTAAGAAAAAATCTGATGGGGGGTTGCAATTGAAAGAAAAACATCCACATAAACAGCAGTTTGGAATCAGTGACAGGATAAGAAGGCACTAGCTCATCTTATTGCACTGATTGGCCAAACACCAGAAGAAAATGCAAGTAAGGGGGAAATAAGACAACTTTTGTTTTTAGCTATGTTTTAAATTCTCTTAAACAGAAACAGCTTTAAAAGTGTTACAAAATTATTTTTCTATTTCCCATCTGACTTTACTTTGGTGGAGGAGAGAAACAACAGATAGGTATGGACTGATCTGCCTAAAATACCAGTTTAGGTCAAGCCCATCTTTAAAAGTTGTTGACTGCAAATTTCAACAATGCAGTACTGGTATAACATAAAATTGACCCTGGGAACCTATTAGAGAAAATTATTGCAGTCAGTGTCACAGTGGAGCCAGCCCTGATTTACTTGCCCACAAATCTCCCCAACTTGAGCCAATGGAACTAATCTGATACAACATTCCCCAACCCAAACAGGATCTCAAGTCATAATTCTCCCCTTCAGAATAACTTCACTGATACTTTTTTAACAGAGATAACCACATTGACAAAATCTCCTACATAAGACCAGTGTTGACATGGGCAGTGCATTATTTGTTGGTCTTTTTTGTTTGTTTTCTTGCTTGTTTGTTTTTTAAGCAAGGGTGGAGCAGCTTTGCTGTTGGGACACCTCCCCGGAATGCAGTAGTCACCTCTCCAGCAGGAACCTCTGCCACACAACTCTTGCTCCAGCCACTCTTCTCACACATGTAAGCCCTTGTGTCAAGTCTTGTACTTGTTTAGGCTCTTGCTTGAGTTGACAGGACTTCGCTGACACTGGTACTCTGTGCTGCCTCAGCAGAAAGCACCCAAGAAGGACTTGTCGATGTTTATTATGAAATTCCAAGCAAAGAAAAAGGCTCACGGGATACTGCTTGATGCAATACCCATATATTTGCTCTCACTGATGATGATTATCAGGCTGTTTCTAACACTATCCTGTGGAGTCCTTATGCCTAGTGCAGAATTTACAAGGCACATATAGACATAGGGACAGATCTTTCATGTGTATTACTAATATGGGCCTACTGACTGTAGCTACTATTTATCCCAGTATCCACAGGAGCAGGCTTATACATGCATTTTTCCGAAACCCACAGTTAACAACTCTTAGCCAGGAGCCCAAGTAGGCTACAGAGGCTCACACTTCCTAACCAGCGTAACCATGAACCACACACTCTATCCGTCACATTGCTACAAGTAGCACTCATATACACATGTTTAACACATCTTCAGATCTCGACAGGACAGAAAGGATTGCTACCCAAGAGCTGAGCACAGAATACAGGTCTAAGCACAGTATCATCACATAAAGCTCATGCTCTCCATCATGCCAACATGCAGAAAATCCAGGTTTCCTACCTTGCTATTCCTTCCAACACCTACTCGTGATGGGGTATTTTTTGTTCATTTTAAAGCTCTACAGCCAGTTGGGAGCATGCCAGCCTGTACATCTGAAAAAAGAAGGCACAAACATGTTCAACATCAGGAAAAAAATCCCACCAAACATACCCAATGAAACCTCATAAGATTTAGAATGTTTTGGCACCTGTCACGCGCAGGAATGATCATGTACTACTGACCCAAACTTTGTAAAGGTACATGGAAGATCAGTCACCTACTAAGAACAGTGTCATATATGTTAAATTCTGCACTCACTGCAAAGCCAAATAGGTTTGCCAACGTCTCATACATGGCAGAATGCTTCCTCACATCAGATGTCTATGTCTAAAGTCCTTATGAAATACGAATTAAAATCATTAGAGCAAGTTTGATAGAATAAAAACATCTACAAAGAACAATACTGCAGTTGGTGTTGCAATGCTTGCACAAAGTAGAATAGCTTACCAAGTTATTTTTTAGGAGAGATTCTCTCTGCTTGGTTCCTGCAAGCATCAGCATCACACTGCAAAATGCAAGCAGTGGGAATCCAGCTTCCAAGAACCCTGTGCAGCCAATGGCCACAAAATAGAGCCTTATGATTGATTGTCAGGTTATGATGCTTCAGAAATGGTATAGCAAGCATAACCGACCTGCATTCTTTTCCACTCCTCTTCAGCTCTGCAACAGCTTCTTACTCCTTCCAAGCCATTGGCTAGTTCTTCTCCAAGTTCTTTTTATTAAAACCTTTTATCTCTCCACACAGTCATCATTTCTCCTAACAGTCATGAACATCCACTTTTGTTGTTCTTTTGGACACAGGCATTGGCCATATCCACTTCGGGAGAAAGTGGAGGATAGCGCCAGAATGCTCTGAGTTGTATTTGCATTTGCTGTGGGAGAGAGGTGCTTATTGCTTAAGATCACTCTCATATCAGACAAGCAATGGTTTCCCTTACTCTATTTATATACTTGGAATAATTCACTAGCTAACACTTTTCCCTGCTAAATGCATGCCCACCTCCTGAAATGGATTCAAACTTCTGGAGCATAGAGGTTACACAACAAGGGTCAGTATGCAAAGCCTACTGCCAGAGACATGCAGCTGTTTCCCTCACTCACACTCCCTCCTTCTGATTATTGAACATGAGAATCCCAGTTGTATCCCAGATACAAATGCAAGCATGTTATATTCCAAAGCTGGGCGCTATTCCAAACTGGAGTGCTGGGGACATCCAAGTTTAGCCTACTTGTTAGCATAGCGTCAAGAATGCTGGGACCATAGGCATTCATTTTGCAGTTATTGCATATTTAATTTTTCCCCACACACAAATTTATACTCTAGCACACAAAAAAGCTTTGTTTCAGGGCCATATTCTTACACAAATACTCTAATACCTCTGCTTAAAGGCTTACAGAAACCCTATGCTTTTATCAAAAATCATATCAAGAAAAGTAGACCATAGTTCAGCAAAACACTAAGTTGTTTGTCTCTGCATACAATCATTGATACCATTCATTTGCTAAAGGTGAGCAATACTAATAGATACCTTCTGGAAACAAGCCTGGGAAGAGAAGCCACACAGGTATCAGACAGGACTGGAAATCAATTTAGGAAGCAATGGCTGCAGAAACTTGCATGTTATAAAGAAATGATCTAGAATCAGCATAGGATTACATGACTAATGCAGAGTCACTAAGTCTAAGAGCCTACAACAATAGAACACTTTGGAAAGGCAGATTGGAGTATTTTAGAGTGCTGCAATATAGATATGTAAGCCTCAATTCACATAGCCTAAATTACATATGGGTCTCTGTGTCTAGTGTTTCCTATTAGGTAACTCTGGGACTTACTGGATCCAGGGGCCTAGCTTTAGTCTCCTTAATGCTGAATGTTTGGGCTACAGATGTTAAAAACAAGCAGAAAAATCCCTGCCAGTCAGGTTCTGTTCCCATTTATAATATGCAATTCTAACCTAAAGGCTTGTTTCTGACAAAGTTGCCTCCAAGAGGAGGAAGAGTTGTCTAACACTGTCACAATCAAATCCAGTTTATTCTGCCAGTAAGATTTATTCTGCATTTACAGGGGTGTAAACTGAAGCAGAATATTATCTCTGTTTATATAGAAGGTTTAAAACATATGCATGCTGCTGTTCAGATCTTTTGTGCAGATTTTCATATACTGTTCTCAAAGTCAACCCAGAGGAGAAAACTGGTACTATCTAATGTTGGTATTAAGAGTTCTGACCTGAAAAGGATCAGCATTTCTTTATATCCGTAGGTGCAGAATTTGGCCTAGATTCAGCATTTCTTTATGAAAGAATGGGTTCAATAAAAGCAAAAAGATAGTCTGAAAGAAACCTTCTAAGAGCAACGTGCACGCGATTCTGTCCTGCTACGCAGCCACTGCTTAATGTGTCTGCTCCCTCCCCAAACCACCATGCGATACTGCGGGTGTGCCCGAATTAAGGCTCGATGTGCATTACATGTGGTGACTACCTGTGGGCGTGAGGCGTTTGAGGACACGGGAAGCCCTGCACGGCATTTTCCAGCGGGTTCACCCTTCCTCCTCCCGCGCCGCAGCTGCCCGGAGCGCTCGCCGCCCGGGCGCACCTGAGCCGGGCGGGCGGCGGGGCGGGCCTGGGGCTCCCCCTCGCGGCACCCGGCGCCGTCCTCCTCAAACTTTCGGCGCTCAGAACTTCGGAGTGTTTCCCACAGCAAGAGACAGAACCAGGTGCCCCTAAATCCGGCGGTTGTAAGGTTGAGCGAGCCGACGCCCCCGTGGCTTTGAAATTCAGACGAGTCGGTGAATTTAAGGCGTCAGGGATGTGGCTTTGCAAACTTTCTGCGGGAAACGCAGCCACCTCTGCCTGAGCCGTGACAAAGCACCATCAGAAAGCTGGTGGGATGCGGCAAACTGCCACGGGTTCCACCTGTGTTTCTGCAGTATTTGTTCCTCATCCAGAAGTCACAGCGGCAGCAGGTAGCAGGGTCGGGAAGAGCAGCGCACTTCTGCTCTCTGTGTTTTCTCTGCTAATGTACAAGGGTGGCAGGGTAGTGGGACAAAGGATACAGTTTTCACTTGCAGGGCCAAATTATAACGCAAACCACACAATGGAGTGGAATAAAGATCTTAAGGAAAGCTTTGTTCCAGCATCTCCTAATTTTATCCTGTGGTTTGTTTGTTGGGGTTTTGTTGGGTTTTTTTTTTGGGGGGGGAGGCATAGGCATGGGGCAGGCAGCTAGACTTTGCAACTATATTATTACTTTTATTTTTTAATACATTGTTTATATGGTATCATATCTATATATACCTGTGATGGACTATTGTGCACCACTCTGCTTTTCCCCAGAAGACTAAATATATGTACTGGAACGAGGAAAAAGAAGTTACAACTCAGGACTTCTATTTGGACCATACACACACACAGAGTCCCTCTCCAGCATCTGGGCATGCACACGCAAGCATGAACACACATCTAGAGAGCATCATTTAACCTTTGAAGTCAGGCTGAAAGCCTTGGGACCATCTCAAAACTACATCTGAAAACAACTTTTTAAAAAAATAATCAGTGCTACATACACAGCATTATTAGTTTTTATTTTCACTTTGCTTTACTAGTACAGAGATACTCCTCAAAATCCATTTTTGAAGTGTTTTGTCTGCTTTTGCTCTGTTCACTTGAAATCATAGTTCTATTTGTAACACTTAAATTATTCATAGAGCAGCCAACTCTGGTTTTATAGGGATGATGATGATGCTTCAAGTAAAGAACAAAACAAAAGGATCAGAGGAACACCTACACAGAAAGTAGTGTTTTCATGCCAAAAATTTTAGTCAGGAAAAATCAGGTAAGAAGGATTAAAAACCATACAAGACATCTCCATAAAGTTTAATATTTTTGCACCATACAATGATCTTTAGAAAAAGACTAACAACCTGTAATATGGGTCACCCTATATTTACTATGCATGTCTCAAAGAACACAGGACTTTAGTTACAGCCTACATAGCTAAAGAAACATACAAGACATTTATTTAAGTCTTAAATCACAAAGAAGCCAATTACAGTATTTAAACTTATTTTTCATAAACGAGTGTCATTCAGTTTATAATACTCTAAAAAAGCCAAACCAAACTATATCTTTCGATGGAAACCCTTTACAAACGCAAACTTACAATTTCAAGATCAGGTATTTCTTATTTTAAGAATCTATACATTATGGCACTGTTTCCAGTCATTGAAGTAGTTTCAAGCTTATTATGGAAAGATTAATTACTTACATCATAATAAATAACACATCAACAGTTAATGGAGGGGTGTGTTTTTTTCCTCTAGACTACAAAAAAAAAAAAAACACACCAAAAAACCCCCAAAAAACAAAAAGCCCCAAACTCTTCCTCGAAGAATAAAGGGTAAACAAAACATTCAGCCCAACCAATTGTCTCTGGGAGCGGGGGGGAAATGTAGCAGCCTAAACAACTCGGGTCCTTCCACTTAGCCCAACTTCTGAAGTGGACACAGCTTAAAGGACAGCTCTAAAAAAAGGATACTGCGGCAAAACAGTTTGTCACTGGCCTTGGCATTAACTCACCTGTTAAAGCATTGTGGAAGCTGAGCAGGACACTTCACACTAATACAGAGCAAATTCCTGCTTTTCTACTCAACCCTTCACACCTCAGCCAGACAGTGACTGGTGGCAGAGGAGGATGGCATCCTACCTGCCATCCAGCCTGACAAAAAGCCAGTGGCAGCAACCAACCCAGACCACTGTCAGTGTGTCCATGGAGAGGGATGTGCATGCAAAGAGACTCCTACAGGAAAGCAGATGGTGCAAGAGGTTGAAACATAGCGCAGTGAAAAAGCCAAATAAATGAAGACCTGTAATTTGTCATTAATATTAGGAATATTAAAGGACATAGTCAAGTTACTACATGCAAAATAAGACAGTGTTTTGATTCATCCCTCAGATTAATTTAGCTAGTCACATCACAAGTCTGATCCAGAATACTTATAAATTACCAAAAATTGTAGCATGCATATTATTTTGATGCTTTAAGTCAGTAGGTTTGCTTTGGCTCAGCAAAATGAACTGAAGAGGTGCATTGCGTGTCTCAGGAGATTTGGTGTTCTTAGATAAGAAACCTTTAAACGCCATTCCAGGATTTAACACCTAATCCACATTCCATAAAAATAATTCTAGGGAATTAAATAGGCTTTGCATCAGACCTATGAGGGTGTGTTTTCCTCTTCCCCCATGGCCAGTCTTGCCTCCTTGCTGCCTACACCGTGACGCACAGCAAGGCTGGGGCTGTCTGCAGCTTGTTTGGTTGGCCAGCTGAGCAAGCTGGGCCAAGTTACCACAACCAACCATGCTGGCCAGGTGTCATGCTTACTGTAACCTTTATGGATGAATAAAGCTGCACAAAGCACAGGAAAGGAGTGGCTGGGCCATCAAGCAGGATTTGGTGTCTCAGACACTGCTCCATGTGGGTATAAAGTGCTACTTATGCAGCCAGAGGTTGATGCTAAGCTACTCTTCCACTGGTGTTGTCATCCCAAAGTTGTCATGCAAACACAACATAAATGCTGGTCATTTCTCTAAACATAGAAAGAAAGCAGAAACAGCTGGTTTCACAAGCCAGCAGAGCCTGTTAACACTGTTTTAAGAAATTCCACAGAGGTGACTTTAAATTGGAACATTTATGAGTTCATTCCTCCTAATAGATAGGATATATCTAACATGTTAAGACTAGTACAGTTTAAATAAAACAGTATCTTTATCACATTGCTTATATCTTTAGATTATATCTACTGTAACACCACTAATACAATGTATTCATGGCACACATTCAGGAAGCAATCGGGAAACTACGCATTTTTTCTACACCACGCCTTGCATACTGCAGCTCACTACAGGCCAGTGGCACAAGAGACCACCAGATTCTGCAGCATTAACTAATCCTGAATAAATTATTTTTAACTGCAACTACCAAGCTCTTATCCTCTTTAGGGACAGCCATGTTCTTTGTGTATGGACTGCATATAAAAACTTTAATACCATCTTTCCCAGTCCCTGCAGCACTGGTTGCTACTACCAGCAACAGTCAGAAAGAAATCAGGGCCACTTAGTAATTCCTTTCCAGTAAAACTTTTTCCTTCCATTAAACCACTTTGCACTAATTCAGAAAGCCTGCAACCATTTACTATCAGTCACATTATGTTTCTAGTGTAGTCCAAGTTATTTCATCAGCACTAGAAACTGGAATGTGGAAGTAATGACTTTTTCCAAGCTCACCCCTAAACCAAGCTCTGCTCAGTCAGCCTACTGAAAGGGCTTTGTAAGGTCGCAGAGGGTTTCAGTGACTATTTTGAATTAACCTGCATAGAAGATTGGGAACTGAACTTTATTATTCCCACATAACTGAACTCAGGAGGAGTCATCTTTCTCAATTTTTCATTTTGGAGGTTTTCAGAAGATGAGGGGAAGGGGCAGGGGGAGAAGAGAAACTGACTCACAAGACATTAAATGGCAGGTAAAATGTGTGACAAAGTGACATACATTAAAAAGTGCTAACATTGCATGTATGTCTTCAGTCTCTGAACTGCTTACTGTCAGTCAAGAACAAGATCTGGGGATATAACCAGGAATTATTCGAGAACAGCTCATTATTGAACCACAAGTCGGAGATGGCACTCTGGGCACAGTGCCACAACATAAGAATCTATAGTGTGCCTAATTCCTCGATACTTTGTACAGTTGTTAGAGCTAGACAGGGCACAAAGAAGGGTAACAAGGATTGTTAAAAGAGATATAATAATTTGTTTGTACAAATTGACTGTACAGAAAAGAACAAAAATCCCAACTCCTCAGACTGGAAGAGAGGGCTGAGGTAGATTATATTAGAAGTCTACAATGAGGGGCGTAGTACTTGCAATCTGTCCTAAAACAAGAATGTTTTTGTGTCAAAACTTCTAAAAAGAATGTTCAAAATTAACACAGGAGCTATTTCTTCACATAGCTAACAATTAAGTTATGGGATTCCTTGTCAGAATGTCCTGTGCCTGCACAAACTGCATGCACTAAAAAAAAGTTTAATGCAGTAAAAATGTATCAATGACTTTTCAAGTATTCATGGATGAAAAATTTTTAAATTTTTCCAGATGAGACCTAGGGCCAGTAGATGTATACAACAGAAGATAGCAGTTTACACTGAAAACATCACCTTCTTCTTGTTAATGGTAACAGGTAGAAACAACACACCTCAGTGAAACTGTGCGGTTAAGTACCATTATATTCTATACTGTAAAGACAAGGTACATAATTTTAACAAGTTCAAAAATTTAATGTAATTTCTGGAACCCAAGACAGTTTTCCAGAGAGAAATGTCTACTTTACAACACAGCACCTACTGATTTAATCAATCCCTGCTATTTCAAATTGAAAGACCCATAGACATATACAGGATTGGAGGGCTGTGGAGTTCTTGTCTGTGAGGTTTTTTAGTGCCTAATCCATTCCCCCCACCCAGTCAACTTGACTACTTTATAAAGTTTTTAACTATCCTTCAGTACAGTCACCATTTACTTGACTCAGTCAATACCTACATACTGTATATGTGCTGTCCCCAAGGGGAAAAAAGGAGGATAAGTAAAAGGTCTGCACCCGATTGTAATGTTTATTTCCGAAGTCCTCATTTCAGTTATTTATCCAATAACAGCATTTTTATCCTCTTGTCACAATACACTCACGCACAGCAAGTATATCCTGTGTGCAACTGTTACTGAAGAACTTGTCCATTGCTTGGGTGATGCTGCCCAGTAGAATTCAATTCAAAGAAATTACACCATGTAGGTCAAAAACAATTTCAAAACAAAATGTAGGTGACCCTCAAACTACTTGCACTTATTTCTTTCCTCTCCATTTAAACTTTTGATTTTTGTTGGGGTTTTTTTGTGAGAAAGAAACATGTCAAAACACTTTTCAGAATTTCTTTTAAAATGATGCTCCCTCACTTCACAGGGCTGATGAGTACATGAATGGATACAACTGCCTGTAAGAAAAGTTACTAAATACTTGTATTCCTCCTAGGAGGAGTTTTTAGTGGACACTCTCCTTAGAAGTACTTCTGTGTTGGACACAGCATATACGCAAAGCTGGCAACGCTGTATAAAGACATTCACCTGCTATTTTACTTTCATCCAGAACCCATGGAAGCAATTTTATTTTGACTGATCACCATAAAACACTCACTCTTTATGTTACTTCTCTTGTAGAGGGTCTCCTAGATTTTGAACTTAAACACAGCTCAGTGTTAACCTGTATTTTCCCTTTTTTCACACTTGGCATTTTGAACAAAGATAAAATATGTTTGAGTATTTAAAATGAAGATGCTCTCCCAGTTGATGTAATCACACTGTTAGCTTTAGGAAAGCAGACATCTTTTACACAGAAAACCAGTAAACACTACTAGTTAACTTAAAATCAGTTTTTACCCAAGTGGAGAAAAGACAAAAAAAAACACACAAGAATCCAAAATCTACACACCACACATGGTTACATGTGGTTACATCTTCCTGGGTAATTAATAGTGATTAAACCCTGTGGTCTGGTAGTCTCTTAAAGTCCCTGGAAGCTCTTAACCATTTCACATGGAGTTCTGTCATCCTCCCTGATTTCCCCTAAGATTATAGTACAGAATTTGTATTATCCTACAGCCAGTTACTTTAGCTATTCTTCCTTTCTTGGGACCTGCAGAACTTCACAGCTCCCAATTAGAAAGTGCTTTGCTCAGGGAAACAATAGCTCAACCAAGCCCATAAACCATCTTCTATGTCCTACCTCCTCTTTCAATTTCCATCCAATTAAGCTGAGAGCTCAAGTTTTGTTGGTTGGGCTTGGGTTTGGTTTCTTGTTGGTTTTTTTTTTTTTTTTGGAACTGCAAACTGATATATAACATCTTGTATGTGAAACAATTACTGCTTCAGTTCCAAAAAGTACATAAGCAGTTTCAGTTGTCTTCAGACTTTTGAAGATCTTACAAAATACTGTTGAGACTACCCTACCCGCAGTGTTGTTTTAATTTAGTGATTTATCTATTATTTCTTTCTTTTCTTTTTTTTTCTTTTTTACACCAGTACACAGAAAAACATTAAACTGTGCAGAAAATTAATTTTATTAGTCTGTACGTATGGGTCAGATCCTGCAGTGCTATTCCCACAGTCAGACTTCTGTACTAGGCACATGCTCTGAAATCTACAGGCTGATGTCTACACTGGTGATTATAAGTGACCACTTATAATCCTAGCTTCTATTCAGTGCCCAGCACAGCAGCAGTCTGAAAACCAGGTCCTAAAAGGGCTCCACGAAGCAGAGCATCTCTGGAGCCATCAGTGAAACAAGCATTCCAGAAGACTGAATGCAATGCCAACATCCATCATAAATATCAGCGTACACATGCGATTAGAGTGACCAAAGGCACAGTACTCTAAGAAAAAAGATTAAAGACAGAGGCCACAATGATACATCTGGAAGTATCCAGAATATGTCTTGGTTACTATTTATATGCCATTTCATAAGCTGATGATAGACACTATCATTATGACACTAGGTACCTGCAGATTGGTATCTTAAACTTCCCTTCAAACCCTTTCCCTGTCATCAAACAAACCAAAGAACCCAATATACCCATTCATAACACACTGGTACATGGAGACTGATTTCCCATGGTAACCATCCCTCCTCCCACCCTTCTTCCTTAGGGATGTATTCCTCAAAGAAATTTGCTCTCCCCACTTTACATGTCAGTAACAGGGAGGCACCCACACTAGTTTGCATACACTGAGCTAAGCTTCCTCCTCCTCCTGCGGTGTTCTCCCTGAGAGACGGCTCATAACAGAATGAGAGAAGAGTTCTTACTTCATAAAACTTTCATTCCTTTTTTTTTCTTTTTCTTTTTTCTTTTTTTTTTTAATAAAAGAACACTTGAAACAAGAAATTCCACCACACATCTTCAAAGATGATGAGGTGGGGGGCAGACTAAGCAAGTGGCTCCTGCATCATTCAAACAGTACTCTTACGAAGGGAGCACTACAGCACACAATGCACCGCATACAAGATAGTTAAGGAAGCTCATGCTCTGAAACAGCATTGTGTTTATTTACTGTCCATTTCTGAGAACGACACTCACATAATTATAATGCCTCCTTGCACATAAGTCTCACCAATTACTTTCCTTTGGATATGAGCAGGATATAGACTTTGAGAAATAACACATTAGTAGCTCTGTAACACTGTGTGTTTAGTTGCTAAGAACTTCAAAGATCAAGTGTTGTTTTCTGAAAGCAAAACACTGAATTCCAGATTGACATTCCAGGAGTAGGGTTTTCTTTTTTCCTGCAATATCATCAGTCTCTACATCTGTTCAAAGCCGTATGTATTTAATATAGACGTCTACTAAAAAAGCTGATTTCTATGGTCTGTGTCACAAATTTTTCTTCCAGAGGGAAATCAACTGTCAGAGCCCTGACATCTGCTATTGATGTGCAAAAGCAAAGCAGTTCACCTCTCTCTGTATAAAAGTACAGCCTTATATCCAAAGCAGACAAGGAAGACTATGAAGCAGCACACACGATTTTGACCACAGAAGGAAACACTTCCTTGGACATGTTGACTAGTCATTTTCACTGGCAAATTTTAAATACAAGGCTACAAATCAATCTTGTAACTCCAAGCTCTTTGTGTATTAGAGGCCCATAAGCTGCACAAATGAATCTGAAGGAAAAATGAAAAAGCTGCCAGCTGCCACTACTCTAAAGACAGCATTATTTATGACAGAAACTTGACCTTCCAATGCAGACCTGAAGTTTTCCCCCTACAAAGAGGCACAACAGTATTATTCAACACAGGTTTCTTCGTCAGGATATTCTACTTTATAATGGCTCTGCAAAGAATATATGGTTCAGTAGTGTGTTCCTGCAGTGTTAAAAGCCTCTTCAGCATCCCTACCTGTTTGACAGATAATTTTACTATCTGACATGATCTTTTACCAAAAAAAAAGAAAAAATCATAAAAGTAATAAAATTATTAGAGGGGCCACTTTTTGTTTTGAACTGACATGTCAGATCTACAACACCACAGGCAACACACCAGAACACAGATATCTCTGTTGGTATCTCTTTCAAATCTCATGCCTTCAAATTAGCATTCACTCCACCCACACACTGAAATATATGGTCAGGAAGGTCTGGTTTTGTAGACTGAGATATGCTTATCTATGTGTATACACACACAACTTATATATGCCTACACCAGCAGCAGGACGGGTGAATATTTTTACATTATTTAATAGTTCTTAGATTGGGCCCACAAGTAATAATAACAGAAGTCAAAAACAAAAGACATTTCCGAGTGTTAAGTAACTGTTCATGCTGCACATAAAATATATTTAAGATATTTAGCTAAAACTTCAAAAATGTTCAAAATGACTACCCATGTATCTAGTACTTTGCCATTCAAAAGACAGCATGCTATTTTCAAAGACAAATGTAATATGAAAGCACAGTCATTTCTGGAACAGAGACTTACAAAACCTAACAGGTTCACAGAAGTCTGGGCTACATCACAGCACTAACAAGCCAGAACCAAAACAGCAAAGTAAACCATGCTTTTTACAGCAAAAACTAGAGGATCTTTAACATCCCTTCAGAATCAGGGCCAACAAGAGTTCATTTAAGATGTACACAGTTACCGGCACAAAATTTACCACTAGAGTCTGGATTTCAGCTTATCTTGCTAGGGAGAGAGATTTCACTGAATCACAGAATACTCTGAGTTGGAAGGGACGCAAAAGGATCAGCAAAGTCCAATCCCCAGCTCTGCACAGGGCCATCCCAAGTATCACACCATGTGCCTGAAAGCCTGGCATTGTGACCACCTCCCTGGGGAGCCTGTTCCAGTGCCCAACAACCCCCTGGGTGAAGAACCTCTTCCTAATATCCAACCTAAACCTCCCCTGACACAACTTCAGGCCATTCCCTCAGGTCCTATTACCAGAGAGAGAGATCAGTGCCTGCCCCTCATCTTCCCCTCATGAGGAAGTTGTAACTGCAGTGGGGTCTCCCCTCAGTCTCCTCCAGGCTGAACAGACCAACTGACCTCAGCCACTCCTCGTATGGCTTCCCTTCTATAGCCCTTCACCACCTTTGGATGGTCTCTTATAGCTTTATATAATTTTTTTATATTGTGATGCCCAAAACTGCACACAATATCCCAGGTGAGGCCGCCCCAGTGCAGAGCAGAGCGAGACAATCCCCTCCCTCGACTGGCTGGCAATGCTGTGCCTGATGCCCCCCAGGACACGGTTGGCCCTCCTGCCTGCCAGGGCACTGCTGACTCAGATTCAGCTTGAAAACTGGGACAATGTTAACCATCTTCCAGTTAACTGGGACCTCTCCAAATTCCCAAGACCATTCAATAATCACTGAGAGAGGCCTTGTGATGACATCAGTCAGCTCTTTTGAATATTCTCAGATGAATCCCATCAGGCCCCATAGATTTGTAGGGAGCCACAGAAGTTCACGATCAACTGGGAGTTTATTCTCACAGCCATGGTCCTCCAGCTCAGGACACTGGGACCCTCTGATTTCAAATTAAACCCACGTATGCACAATGGAAGTGAGTTACCGTCAGAGTAGAGAGGTTTATCTTCTGAATTCCCAATCCTGTGCTGTTTTCTCACTCTAGAAAGTAACTCAGTAAACATATCACTTCAGTCATTTGACTTTGACTGTACAGAATAGAGTAATTAGCAAGTATTGGTACATCTTTTCTGTATATCTAAGACCATGCCTGTCCTGCAATAGCAGATTTTATACACAAGTACAGCTGTCTAGTAATGATATACCTTGGATTCTTGGGTTCTAATATCCCGAGAAGCGACAACAGGAAACACATGTGATAAATACTTGCATTTCTCTAACAAATTGGCAAGAGCAGCCATCAGACCTGCCAGTCTGCACTCACTAGGTTTCTGGTACATGGATTAGGAGTCTCCCTTCAACTGTTCCCTTAATGTCTAGTAGGATTCACGTTTGGGTTTTCTGTTTTGTTGTTGTTTTGGAGATTGTAGTTGTTTTGTTTCATGTACTGGGCTACTGCAATCACAGGAAACAACACGGAATCACTGAGGTGGCAAACACAGCTCAGCCATCTGTGCCTCCCATGCGAAAGGGTGGACCATGACAAGCAGAAGGTCTGAGAGACGGACTTTTACCAGAGACTATCTCCTGGAGTGTGCCAGCCTATCTAAGGAGACCCATAACACCACAGCTCCATTTCTACCAATACAGAAAAACATGTAAATTGTTGGCACCCACTTACACCTGCATATTCTGCAGTCAATCTTCTGATTATAATCAGAAGCCGTAAAGTCCCTCCACCAGTGCCAGCACTTCCTGATCCACAGAAAAAAGATTAATTCATTACTCATCAGAATATTCAGTAAATTTTATCTGAGCACTTCTGTTAAAAAAAAACAGTGAGAAAAACTCAAGTTTTGACCAGCATGTGTCTCCTAAGGATACCTGACTGGAAAAGGCTGCAGATGTAGTGTCAGAGCATATATATATAAAATACTAAGAGCTCATATATACAGAACCTACCACAAATGTTCTAGGACTCACTTATTAGCATACTTGACACACACTCCTTGACATAGTGACAGTCAAAAGTACTGGATTAAAATAAAAATTAAAAAAACTCCAAACAACAAACATAAAAAACCACCAACAAAACACACATCCCCCCAACAACAACTAATCACCACAATGAAACAAACTTTTTGCTAATGCAAACTGTGAAAGTTTGGTCTAATTTGCCAACTTCTCATGGTTGTTTTTTTTATGACCTCTGATCTGCAGGGTAGAAGAACTGATATCAGGAGAAACAAGCTCCACCTTCTTACTTGGAGAGAAGCCTGGCTAAAATATGCAACATCAGTGTCCCTGGACCTTAGAGCTATAAATACAAATAAATACACTTTTAAGTAATGTTGCAAAGGGATTCATTGGTGTCCCTCTGCTTTTAGAATTGATTTTATAGGAAATCGATACTTAGTACAAGACTACAGAGCCAAGACACGGCGATTTTGTGCAAGGGCACTGCTGCCCTCTCCTGGGGCGGATCCGATCCACGCCGGTCTTTACACCACGCAGCAGATCCTGAGGGCAGCTGCACCTCCAAGACCATCAGGACTGCTTAGAGGGTTCGAGATTTAAAATAAACAAGGTGAAAAAGCAAAAAAGTGAAACACACAGAGATACAGAATAAACACAGCAAGCGTTATACAAACTGTCATAATTCATCATCTTAAATCCTTAAATTCTACAGAAGTTTCTTCCTTCACTGAGATTGAAAAAAAATTTCCCCATACCCACCGAAAGGGTTGTCAAGCATTGGATCTGACTGTCCAGGGAAGCAGTGGAGTCACCATTACTGGAGGTATTTAAAAGGCACATAGATGTGCACTGAGGGATATGGTTTAGTGGTGGATTTGGCGGTGTTTGGTTAATGGTTGCACTTGATCTTCTTCAAGATCCTTTCCAACCTAAATGATCCTTATGCAGGAGAGCCCAAATGTGACTTCCAGTATCAATAGCAGAGCCTGAGGAACAGCAGAATACTCTGAGAACTAAGAAGAAAACAGCAACTTTCACATTCATAAGCACCAAAGAGCTTTGACACTATTACTGCAGGACTACTGCAGCTTTTAATGCAGAGTAAGCATACAAAAAAGTTACATAGGCTCTTAAGTTGCTTTTATTTCAGTGGCATTAGAACAAAGATAAATTTTACTGTCAGACAAAATCCTGCTTTTGATTACCCTGCATAAGCCCAGAGTAATTCAAGGGCCTAGGTACACTTTCCTTTAACCAAAGCTTAATGAGTTGCCTTACGTAAGCCAAGCTTTAACTGACAGAATAGAGGTTTAATCCCCAGCAAGCATGAAACAAAATCCACATCTTAAGCCTTAGCAGAAAAACTGATTTTAATTTTCAGATGCCACTGCTAAGAATGAACACGGGCTCAGGTACCGCAGTTTAGCTGAAAGGCAACTTATTATACTGTGGTAATCCTAAACCTACATTTGAACCATAAAATCTAATGTTATTGATAAAGTTATGTACGTATTTCATGAACTGGTATAAACAGGTATAAAATCAGCCCCTCAAATCAAGGAAGTAGAAAAACAGCCAAGGTAAATGGAGGACACGATGGCAGAGTACATTCCACAGGGCAGGATGGCCTGGACCTGCTCAGAAACCACTGTGAGATGAGCAGCATCCAATTGCTATGAGCCCAAGCACAGCCAATTCCACAAACCCAGACTGAAAACAACTGATCGCGTAGCAGTTCTCAAACAAACTCCTCCATCCTTTACGCCATAAGCTTCATGAAAGTTAACACTGCTGTGCAGCTGCAGGACATCCTACAACTCCAACATGAGTACAGCCTGCAAAACACACTCAGCACTGGGAAGGCCTCAGCTGAGTAGTGGTATATCCAGTTTTGGGAACACACTTCAAGGGAAGATGTGTTCTCCGTGGAAAGGTTCCGAAAAGGAAGTAAGAATCAAAGCTAAAAGTTGTCATTTATAATATCCTAATGAACTGGCATTCCTTAGGCACTCTTTAATCTAGAAGAAAAGATTCAAAAGGGACAGCATTTTCACATTTTCAAATATGGAATATACTTGCAGAGAGCAAGGTAACAAATTGTTTTCTATATCCACAGAAGGCAGAAAGAATAGCAGTAATGGTTTTAAATTGCAGCAATAAGCATTTGAGTAACACATCATAAAACCCTTCAGTGAGAGAGAAAATAAAATAATCAGAATAAACCAAACAAAAACACTTTAAGAAGAGGTTAGACAATTGTTAAGGAACAATATAGGGGCGAATGGGAGAATTTTATTGTACATTTTATTTAAATGCATACATGGAAAACCAGTTATCTCTGAAATATCTTCCAGTCTATTCTTTATGATTTTTCAGCATAGATAGCAAATATCTGCAATACAAGTGAGAAAACAAATTATTAAATATACTTCTTCCCTGATGTAACTATTTCAGTAGAATGAATCCCGCAGCTTACAAGCAGCATATTGGTCACAGAACCTCACTGGCACCAGAAGCTGAAGACATGAAACAAAGCCAATGAAAGAAGCAGAGTATAAGATTACTGCAAAGCATTAGACATTATGGATTATTACCCAAAGCCAGCAAACACCAGGCAAAAAACATTCCCTAGAACCTTGTCCACAGGGGTATGAGTGGCAAATTTACATACAAATCATCAAGTACCAATACTAAATTAATCATCATTTTGAATTCAGTCTACACCAGTGACAATATTAACGACTTAATAGTTCAAAGAAACTGTGATGCAGCTGCTAAAAAAAAATGCAGCTGTTAAAAAAAAATGCAGCTGTCTATAAGTGTTTTAACTTTTCCTCTGTTGCTGTATTAAAATTCAAAATTCCCTCGTGGAAGCTAAAGATCAGTATCTAAACCACTATGAGAAACAGACTTAACCAACAAAATATGACTTAGAATTATACCATGCTGGTAGTATAACTCTATGGTGGTATACCATGCTGTCCTGTAAAAACAAAGAAATAGAGTTCACAAGCTATCTATGGAAGCCATGGGTGATTTCTCTGGTTATTCATACCTTTAAATGAATCGTTTTCTGGGATATTTTAACTCTATGCATTTTGAACTTTAAGCATAGACCATACAAATGAGAAGCAGAAAATATTATCTCCCAAAAATTACTTTTCTGCCAAGTAACAGAAAACTAGTGCAAAGTCTAAACATCTAAAGCCTGTTTTCCAGGCTTTTTTAAAGCATTTTTTAAATCTGTTTTTGAAGTGAGGGGGGGGAAAAAATGATCTTTTTGGAGGCAAAAGGGCTAAGCCCGTTCCCCCACAACTTTTTCGTTAACTGTAGGTCGTGTTTTTGTTTTAACCTCAACCATCCCTTAAACGAACGAACATTTTTACCACACTGGCTTTAATTTTTTCAACTGCGACACGCTGCATGGACAGGAAGGGGAGGAGGAAAGCCACTGTACAAGAACAGCTTCGGGGCGCCTTTAGGCAACGATTAAGAAGGGAAGGGGTTCACCACGCTGGCTGCAAAGAGAGGGCAGTTCCCAGTCCTGCCCTGTGCTGCTCGGGCCGAGACTTTCCCCTCACACCTCGCCCGTTCGCTGCGCGGCCACACAGCTCCCCGGCACTCGTGCTCAGCACCGCCATCCAGCTGCCTGCTGCCCTTAAAAAACAAACAACAATAAAAGAAGTTAAGCGCCTAGAGGCCTCAGCCAGGACTGTCGCTTTAGAGAGAGCACCTCTGCGCTCCTGACAGCTGCCCAAAGACGGAGGAAGGCACGCGGGGACGCAGAGAAAGCAGCAGCGGTACCCCTACCTCTCACAGCGCGTCAGCCGCCCCCAGGCTGCCCCTTCTCTGCCCCGCGCCGCCTCCGCACTGTGTCAGCGCCCCTTTTTTGCCCCAAAGCCCTGCCCCACACCCGCCCCACACCCGCCCCACAGCCGCCTCCGCAGCCCCCTCAGCGCTCCCGGCGCACCGCGCACCGCCCCGCCTGGCCCCGCCCCCCGCGCGGCGCACGCGCCGGCCCG
>VWZF01007071.1:243125-295459 GCA_013396755.1 Sclerurus mexicanus | reverse complement strand
ATCTGCCGTCCCCAGGGGGAGAGGAATTGCCTTGGTTTTTGCTGTGTGTTCCCAACTGTACGTTCGCTTTAAGCTGTGTGGTTCCGTGAGGTGGTCCTTTCAGGTGTGCGTGATCGCCCCTAAACTCTTTATCAATATTCTAACATTGTTCGGGGGAGAAAAATGTAAGTACTTCATTCTACCTACCCGTTTATTTTATGTCTGAGTGTCTACTAGCATAAAAACTCATTAAAGGATCTCCCTGAATGTTTGAAAGCGTGTTAAGAAATGCGGTAACAATGCCACATCTAGCAGATCAGGAAAATGAAACAAAATCTCAGGAATAATCACCTGCCGTGAAAACTGTCTCGGAAAAGTGCATTTTATACTTTAGAACTTACACTTGCCTGTGTTTGAGCTGTTTTTATGGTTCTTGTATTCTTTCAATAGTGCCTCTTGCAGGACTAAAAGAGAACAATCTTTTGCTTCAGTGTTCTAAGCTTTTTTTTTTTAAACATATTTTTAGGGAAAGAGACACGTACACATATGCCACGTTAGTTCCACTTGTGTAAGAAAAGTTAGAAATGCAAACGGGCCCTAGTTCAGTGAGTATAGAACTAAAAGAATTTTCATAGAGTTCTAAAGCACTTGGGTTTGATCTGGGGTGTTTTTCGCCTTGTATATGTTATGTTCTTTAACTATTTTCAAAGCTGTACAATCAAACAGCAGTAGAGCTGGTATTACAACTAAAATTTCTTTTTCATTTTGTTTTCACTAAATTATGACTTTCGCAAAACATCTTCATCTTACTGCTTTTTAAAATGGGGTGTAACAAGATCTGTCTTAAAAAGTGAGAATTGTACAGGTGATTCAGAAAACATCCCAGTGGAATTTTGCTCATCAGTACTGAGTATATATATCGTTTATATTGCATCAAAAAGAGGAAAGCTGTAGTTACCCCATCGACTTCAATGGTTATTAGCAAAGCAGAGGCTTTTCTTTCTGAGAGTTTTAATTAAACCGTTGTTTATTTTGAATGTTTCTGAACCTCATCAGTGAAATTCTTGTTATGAAGAGAATGGCAAAATACTTTTGATGCAACATCAGTGTTTTGCCCACACTGTCTCACTTTATGCTGTGAGACTGCAGGCTTTCAGGAGTGGGCTGTTCATTTAATGTAAAATTGCCCAGTTAATCTTTTGCTGGAAAGAATTAAAGGCACTTGCAGAATCAACAGCCCCCTCTAATGTTTTAGAAAGTAATTTAAGGCTTTTGGGATGCTTGTATCTCTAATGTTCTTTTGAGATTAATATTTTCCGCATTCGATTTTCACAGTTTAATATATGGTGATGTGCAGAGTGTGCTTATCACAGCACTGCAAAATGGTACTCCATTAATTTCAATAACAATCTGCTTCCTAGATTCTTTGTGGGAAACGTGTAGAACAGTTGTGAGCCTGTCTTGAAGGCAATGCTGTTTTTTCAGTCTGACACAGGAGGAGCCACAGACCCCAGTGACTGCAGGTCCCAGCAGCAGTGGAGATCCTTCTTCATCCAGTTCTACACAGACCTCTGTAGTACCAGGTAAGAGATGGTGTTTACAGGTAAAAAATCGGGTTCCATATGCTGATTGTATGAAAAAAATAGTAGTAGCTACATTACTAGTCTGGTGTTACAGGAAAATAACATCAGATGATATAAAAAGATAGAGTAAGTGAGAATCTGGAGAACGGGCCCAAATCACTTTCAGGCCCACAAGTGCTTCTCATGTTTGAAAATGTGTGCTTAGCCAAGCTGATGTAAGCCGGAAAAAATAAAATTCTGTTTCTCCCTCCGGAAATGCCACTTTGGGAAGAAAATTAACTACTAAGGAATCAAATAAAATAGGAAAGCGTATAAAAATTGCTACTTGTATCCAGTTATTCACTCTTTTTGAAAGGCATAACAACACACCACTTTGGGGAATCATCTGTCTCTACGCCTTCAGTGTATTTTGTAGTCTGTGAGAAATACACTCTGGCTAAATATTTGTTCACTAACAGCAAATGATGAAGTAGCAATGCTGTTGAGAAAGATGTCCCATTTATGTTCTGGTTTCCCAAATCATTATACAAAAAAAAAGGCTAAGCCTGTGTGAACAGATATATTTTTCTGAATATGTCTGAAACAAAACCAGAGTTTAAAGACATGGTTTTTGTGTATCACTATTTCATATTGTGAGTGTGTTAGATGTATCTTGCAAGGTGTTTATTGCTGTGTAATTAGATTTTGTATACTAAATGTAGTGTGCTTTTATGAACTTTAGTGATCCATTGACTAATTTTTCATTTTTCCTGACCTGAGTAAGTTTTTGGTCATTAAACGTAAAAGATGGGGGCAAGGAGCTGAATTGTAAACAGCAGCAAGAAGAGGCTACTTAAAATGAAATTTCTGGTAGTAGATAAAGTTTTAAATAAAAACTCTTGAAATGAAATATTAACAATTGCCTCTTCTGAATAAAATCTGTCTTGAGACAATGTACCATTATGAATCTGTCAAAGTATTTTACCTATCTGCCTCTGAGTTCACCCGTAGAGTAAAGCACTAAAATTGAATGTTTCTCATCCCAATTTATCCTTTGGCAGGGAGCCAAATGTACTCGATTATATTTAAATCTCTCCTATGTGTTGAAGAAAAAGTGTCTTGTTCTGGGAAGCGAATAACTTTATTTTGGTTTGTGTGATACCTCATTGTCAATTTTTTTGCTGTTGTTTAAAACTGCCGTACCTAGTTTTTTAACTAAGAATGTCCCCTTGTGATTGATTTATTAAGAAAGACCATTTTTGTTCTGCAACATAATCTTTCTTTTCTGCTTTTCTGATCTGTCTTAATTTCCTCAGTGGTCATATCCCTTCAGTACCTGTGTAACAGCACTGCATTTGAAAATTATAGTCTTTTTTTGTCCTGTAAGTGGCTCGTCTGTTCCTACTCTGTGTATGGTGCTTGGGACCTGTTGGGAGCAAGAGCTTTGGGTCTCATGACTGGCACTGACATGAAGACTTGGAATATCAAAGGGCAATAAACAAACTTAGTTATCCGTCTGATTTTGTCACTTTTTCTCCCCCTGCCCTCCAAGAACTGCCGGGATTTTATTACGATGCAGAAAAGAACCGCTATTTTCGCCTACTGCCTGGACATAATAACTACAACCCACTCACCAAGGATAGCATTCAGCACAAGGCGATGGAATGCAAAAGACTGAGACTCTTAGAAGAGGAAGAAAAACAAATGAAGGTATGTTCTGAAAAAGATTGCCATTAGGCTTTATTGTACTCTGGCTCAGGACAGATTGTAAACTAAAGCCTTTCAATTCTGACAGTTCAATTTCTTTTTTGGCTAAGAATTTATAATCCTTAAAGCCATTTATTTGACTGTTCCGCACAGGAAGGAAATCAAGTCATTACAAAGAAAGAACCTGTAAAAAGACAGGAACTGTGCTCAGAATTGCAGTTGTCCCACAGTTACCCTTGAGTCAGGGCATTGGATGCTAGTTTTCAAATCCCTGCCTAGAATTGGCAAAGTGGAGCCTCGATTTTAAGTTTTCCACATACTTAATAAATTTATTGATCATATTGCTGGACCCTGAAAAAATAATACTGATCATACTTGGTGGAAACAGCTCATTCATGAAGAACTTCATCAGACAGGTAAAATTAAGGCAGGTCTTATGTTTATGCCTAGAAAAGGCTGTGGGCTGTGTTACAGCAGAGTTAGTGTTGATGCTGCATATCTGTAATCTGGATAAAATATCCAACAGGGATGCTTTTTCATTATCTGAAAAATGTTTCTTTTACATCTACAAATAACAGTTTCATTTAAATATGCTGTCATTTGGAAGAAGTGAGCAGTGTTCTTTTCCTTTGGTAATGAAGGGCTCCAACCAGCTATTAAGCTCTTTAGTCTTCACTGTGAAGAACATTTTGACTCTCAAACAGCTAAGCATTATAAAAAATATTTTTTACTCCATAATTCTGCATTTGGTCTCCTCAGAGAGTTTGCATGAAATTTTAAAAAATTATGAACCATAGAATGGCTTGGGTTGGAAGGGACCTTAAAGATCATCTAGTTCCAACCCCCCTGCTGTTTGGGGAATGAAAATGGAATGGAAAAGCAGTTCAGTGCAACAGTAAGACTGCACACTGAATAGCAGTCTTGTTGTGATAGAATATTTTCCTGTATAATAAGAATTTAAGGTGGTGTAGTGAAGCCAGAAGGTGACTTCACACCTCCAGGTGGTACTGCTGATTATGTAGAATGAAAACAATAGCTGTTGGGTTTTGGTATTATTTATCCAGCTTTTATATTTATAGAAGCACCCCACGTCTCACAGGAATGTATTCTTGTCTACTTACTGTAGTAGACCAGAGATAGTGCTGGAATGTGTTTTATAGATATTCTGAAAATTTTAATGTATGTAGGCTAAAGAAAAAAGTTACATACACATCTCAAACATCTAAGACCCACAGCCATGTTTGAATCGTAAACAAGCAAATAACTGAATATGTTTCCATACTCTTCCAGAAAACAACAAGGGCTGGACTGAATTCATCTGTGCTGTTACAGAAAAGGCAGCTGGGTTTGCTCAGCTCCACAAGTTATTGCAGGTACAGTGATTTGATTTGACTTCTGTTTGCCAAGTTCTGCTATTAGTGCAACTGTTTCTGTCAGGGTTTTTTTGCATTTCTTACTGTTCCATTAGGAGAAGGAGGAACATATTACTTAACATTAGCAAAAAGGTTATATTCTGTTATAAGCAGATTACTAAAATGATGAGAATTCAAATAGGAATTGTTTTCCAATTTCACTTCAAAAAAAGTTCACTTTATCTATGCATACACATATGTATGTGAATTTGCTGATGAATATGGCACAGCTTTTCTTTGGATGAATGCCTTTCAACTGATGTGACTGTTCCCCTTCCCCCGTCCCACTGGAATAGCTAAGGTAACTCAGATTCAGTAACAGTGCAGAAGGCAGGTTAAGTTAGTGGCTTGCTCTGTTGTTGTTTCTGCTACTAAAGATGTGCTGGAGTTAAAAAAATGGAATGAAATTCAATTAATGTGGAAGATGCACATGTTTGTGGGTTATGTAAGTTCAATTTCAGCATGCTAGTTATTCAGGTATTTCCACATCTGTGATTGAGAAGCAGTTCTAAATGCTGTCCAGAATTCTTTTCATGGGCATTAAACTTAGGCTTACCTCAATTCTCATCTTTTCAACCCCCTCATGCTCTCACCTACTTTTACAGGCTAGTCCATGAACTAAAAGTGAACTGCATGCAGAGGAGGAAGATAGAAATTCACAGTCCGGATTCCTCAGTTGCTGGAACCAACAATTTTAAAATCATTGTGGTATGTTATGAGAAATGATAAGTCTTTAGGATAAAGAGAGAGCCCATCTTCAGTGAAAATTCAGGCTCTGGTAATCAAATCACATAGGTCAAATTTTGCTTTCAAAGATATATTATTCCTGTTGTGTCAGTTCTTGAAATCTGTGCTCAGTAATTTTGAACAGGTAGGGAGAGACTGTTCCTTTCCTAGAAAGGAGAATTATAAAAAAGTTTGGATAAGAAAGTGTTTTTTTTTTCTTTTTTTATTTGATCAACATGTTCTTTTGGGAGTAAGTAGGAATGAGACTTGGAGGAGTGAATAGAGATGATCCAGAGAAAGAAGAAGAAAAGGAAAGAGAATTTTGGGAGTGGCAAAGCCTGTGGTCCAGGGAATCTATGGAAACATCAGTAATAACTTTATATTTCATGATCTGGAGCAAATACTTTCATAGGCTATGTAGGAAGCTTTCTAGGACCAGCTCCTGGCCTTGTAAACAGAACACTGCATAGCGAGCTGAAGCCAGAAGGGAGTCAGAAACTTAGTGTCATAAAAGAAAAGTTAAAATGTAGCACCAGCCTTTTTGCTGTGATCTAACAGCAGGAGAATTCCAGGTTCACTTTTGATAAGGTTTAAATTTTTGGTTTGTGTCCTCTACTGATACCAATCTGTGCTTACCATCAGCCAGAGTAAGGTTATAGAACTGTTAAAACTGGGAAGATCATTTATTGTTAGCCAAGGACTAAATCCTTTTCTTACCCCTGTTTTTCCTGTGCATGCATGTAAAAAGGAGTTGGCCACTGCTTTTAGAGGTGAATGAAAAGGAGGTGGTGTTACAGGGATCAGAATTAATGTGTTGTTTCATTTTAGACCTCATGCAGCTCCCTCAAGCTGTTTTTCCTGTAAGTTTCCAGTAAGTGTGACCGGCAAGCTTTTATTTTACAGGCAGATGTTGCTTGTGAACGAATATTCACTGTGAACGATGTAGAGCATGGAGGATGTAAATATGGTATCATCAATCTCAGCGGTTTGGGGAAGGAGTCTCTCACTGTGGAGATGTATGACAACCTCTACTTCACAAACCGCAAAGTACTGTTTTCTGTTCCTCCTTCCTTTGGTTGTTGCATTCTCAGAACGCTGTTCTTAGGAGGGAGGCTCAGGCAGAAATGCCATGTGGGTTGGGGAAGGGGTTAGGAGAAGAGAATGGAAGAATCTAGAAATGTGAAACTTGGCTAAACACAGAACCACAGTAAACTTGTCTCTGAGAGTCCTCAGTACCAGTGATAGTTCTGAGGATTGTTATGCTGCAATTGGAACAGAAGACTATGTTTCAGCTTCCAATGATAGTACTTACTTTAGACTTGGACCGTGGCTGGGAAAACTAGTGTTGAGGGCCAAAAACTACCAAGATTTGCATGCTTCTTCAAAATAATTTTGGGGAAATGTGTTTATCCTTAAACATGATGCATATTTAAAACAGGCTTTCATAATCTCTTCATGCTCAAAATCTTTCAAGGATGTGCTTGGTGCCTCAGTCTGTGTTTTCTCAGACTTCTCAATGCTGTTCTGTCATTGCAAGAGGAGTATGAGGCTAAAATGCTCATGCCCCATTACTGGGCTATTTAGTGGACTACTGAATTGTGCGCAGTGCCTAATTTTATGTCATTTTTGTATGGAAATAATCTTTCATTAATTGAATAACAGATCACAAAAATAGTATGTCTTCTTGTATCTGAAGGTGAATTCTGTGTGCTGGGCATCACTGACTCATCCAGATTCTCATGTTTTATATCCTTTTAAAAAAAAAGCAAAATTGAAATTCAGCTTTCACAAGTCTGCATCATGCTGCACAGAAAAACTAACTTCCAGGAATAGCTCTTGTGTAGTTGTCCCAGAAAATAAGTTTGGAAAACAGAGGAAGTTATAGAAATTGAAAAATGTTGGTATTAACAAGAGAGATGTATGGTTTATTTTAGATATATGTAGAATTGTTCCAGTGTAATAGTAGATGAAAGACCATGTTTTCTGCCCTGGAGAATTCCCACTTCATTAATAGTGTATGTTAACTGCTTTATCCAAAATGACCTGCTGCTTAAAAATTGTCTGAGGCAAAAGAACAAGAGCAGAGAGTTAAGGCAACAACTTCTCTCTGAAGTGAACTTCTTTGAAAGTGAGTTGGTTCATTTCTGTTTAAATTGGTTGGGGAGAATGGGAGCAATTCATTGGCATCCTGCTCTGCAACTGTCAGAGCATGGTCTGCAGGTCTGTCTCAGAAGAGAGAGGTTGATGATATAGTAGAGGAAGCAGTAGTGGACAGTACAGAGCCCAGAAGAGAGGAAGAAAATGGTATTTTGGCATGGGAGATAGCAGACAACAGATGTACTATTAAAATGCCAAAAGAAATTACATAGAAAAATATGGAATGGCCTGTGGGAAAACCCAGGCAATTCCGGACTGACCCATCAGAGGGCAGGAGATCACCAGGTGTATGCACGGCTGAGGAGTTTGGGATGGCTTGGTTTGGTGGGTTTGAAATTTCTTCAAGTCCTGTTACAGATTTACCCCACTGAACTTGAAATGCAGCTTTCAGTTCTATTTATACCTGGTGTAGTCTTCACAAAATGCAATCTAAAGTAAGTCTTCCTTGCCTCACCAATGTGTGCTTCTCTAACTTACCTCTACAAAAACCAGATCTATACTAATGCAGTGTCATCAGCACTAGTAAAGATGAGAGGAATGATCTATGTAGGCCATGCTTTCTTTCTTTTCCCCCTATCATTAGTAAAGTTCTCTACTGTTCCTCTTCTCCTACCTTTCAGATAGTGAAAACACACAAGCAAGAATTTTAGTTGTTTCTAGTTCATTCCTACGAAAGAAATGAAAAGTCAGGACTTAGTTGTAAACTGTAACACAAATCAAAAGTCTCAAGAGGAAGTACTGTGAGCTGTGGTTGTGTCAGAGCATCTTGCTTTTCCCAGCTATAAATGTTAGGCAACCTGTTCTATTCTAGGGAGAAATCTGTTTTCCTTAACTCACTTCAGCAAGCTGTGTCTCATGGGAATTGCAGAAACACCAGGCTGTGCCAGTCTGCTTCCAGCATCATTGTTCAGCAGCACTAACCCAGGTAGGGTGTTTTTGTTGCTTTTGCTTCTCCAATTCTTGCAGCTATGGTATGAAAAGAGCACAAATGAAAGATTATTTCAGCATTTCTTTCAGCAGTTGGTGAGACTTGTCTTGGAAATTGTAAAACAGCTTAAGAAGTGAAATGAGGAAACAACTCAAGACTTAATTAACAAGCAGTATTCAAAACACTATTTTACTTTTAGTTGCTGCTGTACGTGACTTTGGCAGAACACGTCACTTGTAATCATTTGAGATTTTTTCATAAGTAGCTTGGCTTGTAATTAATACTCAGAAGCTGCACACAAGAAGTACTCACATTTCCTTGTAGACTGTCAAGAGCCAGTGCAGAATCCCTTCTCACAGCAGCTACTCAAATATGCTCAATGGATTAATCAAAGGTGGAAATTAAATGTCTCAGCCCATAGCTCCTTGTACGGGCTCATGCTCAGTTGTGCATACACATGACTGTTTGGGAGAATACTGTGTTTTAACCCTGATGGCTATAGCTGTATCTTTATATATTTGTTTGTTGAATGTCCTTGGGAGCAGGATTTTATTCACTGGACTTTCTTGATAGTTGTTAGAACCATGGTTCTTCAAGTCACAGAGCGCAGTCCTCTAAACTAGTTTCTGTTCAGACATGATCAGTTAAGTTTATACAGAGGAAGTCTGTGATATAGATAAGAGCGATGGATGTATTTAAAATTTTTAATGTCATGCTATTTGTGCAGCCATTAAAAAATATGCTAAGAGTCAGCATGAACTTGAAGAGTCACTAGGATAGATGGCCACTAGGCCAGTGTGCCCAGTTGCTCTGTAGAACATTTTAAGCCCTTCACCATAACTAGATATTGTGAGTTCTACCAAAATCCTCCTGTCAAGTATATTCTGTTGACTGTTAAGGTATTTCCAAGTTTGACCTACTTCACTCTCCTAAATAGTTGGTTTGTGGGAACCTTGCTAAGTAGATGCTGGGAGCAAAGTAGAATTTATCCTAAAACTATGTTGTCCGTCCACTCTTAACCATGTCACATCTGCTACCTGACATGTATGTGTGATGTACCATGAAGGGAAAACTGAGGACTTAGTCTAGTCTGCTAATTGACATAAATTTTGTGCAGGAGTTACATGAGTAAGGGTCAAATCTAGGGTATTATTACTTAATCAAATGTTTTATTTTTGTTTGTTTGTGTTTTTTTTTAAATAGGCAGGCCATGAGCTTATAGGCTAGGCTTTGGCTAATCTGTAGTTTATAAAGTAAATGTTTTTTATTTCTAGCCTACTCGTCTTTTAAAAATGGCTTACATAGTTCGGCAAGGCAGGTGTTGATTTTCTCTTTCCTGCCATGGTTAGCCCTCTGACTACTGAATAAATTTCACTGTCTCTCAATATCATCTGTTTATATACACTGTAGGTGCCTGTCTTACAGTCATAAAGTCCTGCTTTTTCCTATGTCTTGAGTAGCATAGTGACACTAAATGGGTAACGCTTTCTCTGCTTCAGACTGAAATGTTAAAAGAAGCATGGCAGTCTAAGAACCTTTCTGAGTTATCATCCTGTCCTAATATTTTATGAACACTTCATGTGTTGCTCCTCTCTTCTAGGAGATCGACCTGGAATGCTGTGCAGTTTCAAGATATCCACTGCCTGGTCCTGTGCTTGGTGCCTGAATCCCCAAGCAGACAACTGCTTTAGCACAGGTGATCTCTCTGCAAGGCTAGCAACCCCCTCTGTCTCAGTGGGAAAGACTTACTGTGTTCATCTCCCAGATGCTACTCAAATTACAACTAAATTAACGTAATCTGTCTTCTTTAGGCCTGACACGACGAGTTCTTGTGACCAATGTAGTGACAGGGCATCGACAGACATTTGGAACCAGTAGTGATGTGTTGGCACAACAGTTTGCCAGACAGGTAGGGAGAACCATACACCTTTGTTTTTCCAGAGCGCTGCCTCACGGGTGGGCTCTTTGTTCTGTTTGTGATGGCACTCCTCGTGCTGTACAAAAGGGTGTCATCACGGCTACTGTTGCGTGGCTGTTCACAACAGAGCTGATGCAGTCTGATGCTGGCACACAATTGAATAGCAACAAAAAGATTAACTGCACCATAGATCTCAAAAGCATGACACAGATTCTGTCTGTATAAGTTGTAAGATCCTTACAGCTGTTACATAGTGGGCCTCTTTCTGTTGGATTCTTCCAGACCCCAGTGCTGTACAATGGCTGCCGTTCCGGTGAGATTTTCAGCATTGATGTGCGTCAACGTAACCGAAAGGGACAGAGCTGGAAAGCAATTCGTCTCTTCCACGGCTCAGCAGTTACATCTATTCACCTTATGGAGGCTGAACATTATCTTATGGCAGCAGATATGGCTGGAAAGGTGTGGTTTTGTTGTATTTAAGATACTCTATTCTTTTGAGTGTCTGGGCATTGACAGGTGCTTATCCCAATCCCAAGGGCAGATGGCTGTTCTTCATATATAGTAGGGAACTGGGTGGTAGTTCCATATATGGGTCCTCTTCCGGATCCACTGATTGATCACAGAAGTGTGTAGGTTGGAAGGAACCTTAAAGATATTCTAGTTCCAGCCCCTTGCCATAGGCAGGGATACCTTCCACTAGACCAGGTTGCTCAAAGCTTCATAGAACCTGGCCTTTAACACTTCCAGGGATGGGGCATCCACAAGTACTCTGGGCAAGCTATCATAGTCAGTCACCGCCTTCATATTAAAGAGCTTCCTAATATTTAATCTAAACCTACCCTCTGTCAGTTTCAAACCATTGTTTCTGTCATATCAGCCATTCCCCCTTGTCCTATCACCACATACCCATGTAAATTGTTCCTCTCCAGCTCTCTTGTAGCCCCCTTTAGGTACTGGAAGGTTGCTTCTCCAGGCTGAACTCTCAGTCTTGTCTTCATAGGAGAGGTGCTCCAGCCCTCTGATCATCTTCATGGCCCTCTTCTAGACCTGTTCTAACAGGTCCAACCATTAAGTGCTCTCTGCTTTAATATAGCCTCTCTCAAACAATTCCTTCAATTTGCAGATAAAACTGTGGGACCTGAGAACAACAAAGTGTGTGAAACAGTACAAAGGTCATCACAATGAATATGCTATCCTCCCTTTGCATGTAAATGAGGAGGAAGGACTTCTTACAGCAGGTGGGTTGACTTCCCCCTCCTCCCTTATTTGTGGAGTGTGTGGCAGTGGTTTTCTTATGCCTGAGAGATGTTTCTTATTTACAGGTGTGAGAAGCTGTAAAGCTGCTAATTCTTTAAAATTCAGAAGAAAGTTAGCCTTAGACATACTGTAATATGCTATGAAAATTAAGAAATGATGTTATGAATGCACACCTACTGTAATGACTCCTGTGTAGCACTTAACAACTTTATCTGCTGTGTCCTGCAAAAGTCTATTATCCTTTCACAATATATCCAGAAGTACAGTGAGAAAACACTTGATTTTGAAATTCAGGAAAAAACATGTGAACAGGAGACTTGGTGATAAATTTATAGAGATTAAAGATTGTGTTTAGCTGGTGGTTAAGTGGATAGTGTGGTGATGGATCGAAGCATTGGCATGTCAACTGTCTATACCGCTCTGGTTCATACTGAATATACATGGCTACACTCAGATTTTTTTATTATTATATTTGTGGTGGGTGAAGGAAAAGTAGCAAAAAATGAAGCAAAATCCCTAAATCATCACTGTGAAGAGACTGACCTTCTCTCCTTGGATTTGTCACTAAGTGGCAGAATATCGAGAAGGATTCTTTTTAGTTTGACTGAGTTTTTCTCCCATTTTTTGACCTAGGAGCTTGATAAAGAGAAAAGCACTCTAAATACTGATATCTCATACCTTTAAATGTCTAATAGGAAATGCACATTTTTCCCACTTTTCCTGTTTCATAAAGTATGGCTAAGCACTTTGCCTTTAATGTGTGTACAAACAGTCAGGGTGTTTTCCCCACAGACCTTCTGCATCTGTGGAGATAATCTTGCAGAGACAGGTAAAGTACTTTTTGTGTTATGTTGAACTTTGTTGTTCTTTCCTTTCCAGTTGGTCAGGATTGCTACACCAGAATTTGGAGTCTCCAAGATGCCCATCTGCTTAGAACCATCCCTTCTCCCCACCCATCATCCAAAGATGCCATTCCTAGTGTGGTGTTTTCTTCAAGACTTGGGGGTAGCCGAGGAGTTCCTGGCTTACTCATGGCTGTCAAACAGGATCTCTACCACTTCTCCTATACCTGACACAATATTCTCCTCAGACTGGTCTACAAAGCTGCCAGTCTATACATGACTTCAAAATTTCTACACCAGTCACCAAGCTATTATGTGCTGCTGTTGCATCTGCTTTACCCATCTAATTCTGAACCTCCTTCAGCAGGTTCAGCAAATCTTGCTGTATACATCTCAGACCTCTTGTAAATAAAAGCTGAATGTTGATTAACTCTGTAGGCAGTATTCAGCCTCTTTGAAACCTAACTGTAAGCCCTGCAAAGCTGGTAACTTTAATTAAGGGTCTGTGTTGTGCTAGCTGAATTTGCTGGCAAAAGGCTGATCTAACTTAATCCTAGTTGGGTCATAAAACCACTTAGCTGTGGTCACATCTACCTGAGCAAGTAGGCTGGCCCAGCAGAGTGGATTAGCAGAGTGAAGCAGCTGGTGTTGAAAAGCTGATGCTTTAAGTGTTCTGGGGCTTTTTCTGGAATAGCTTTGGGTTCCTGCTTCAGCTGCCTCTACTACATCGACGGCTGGAAGCAGTCCAAGGAATAGCTGTTTCCTCACTCAGAGTGTTGGTCGTTTGAGCTGGGACATACTAAACTTTGTCCTTTTCAGATGATGGTAGCATGTTACTGCCCTGCTACCATTCCCTTTGAAAAGCAACAGGCATAGAGCAAAGCCCCTGTTCTGGTCCCGTAGTAAAGCTAAATGACCCTGTTGATTTATCATAGTGTTTCCTAACCAATTCCACATCCCTAACATGGAGTTTGATCAGCAAACTGGAATGGCAGGCTTGCTCATGCAGCTGTAGCCAGACACAAGCCCAGTCTGGACAGACCACATCCTCAAATCCTAAAGAGGTCACCCATGCAAAGTCAGGGCTTTTGCATTCAGAGGTACAACTGGGCCCTCAGCTACGAAGTTGTAGCACCTGCTCCCTGTAACTTAAAAACAGTTACCCTCCCATGGAGCCTCTGTGTCTCCAGCTCTTGCCTGGTAACCAGTCTGGGTTGGGCAAGTATCTGTAGGAAACATTGACAAGATCAGGAACCCACGGGGCATAAAGGCTGATGAACAGCCTTCACAGGAAAGACACACTGCGCTCAAGTTTTTAAAAATTCTTATTAAAGGAGTGCAGGAACCACCTTTTCATCCTGGGATCCACTTAGAGCATTTAGATGCACAATTGTGATGTCAGAAATGCTACTTTCCATGGGGTCAGCAGGTGAGACCCAAATGGGTTATAATCACAGCCAGGCTGCCCAGCATGTTCAGAAGGCGGCTGTGTCCAGCTGGCTCAGGGAGGGGGCCATGTCAGAGCAAGGCTGGGCATCAGCATTCCAATGCCTTCTGACAGCAGGTGTAGGCTGCACATGCACACAAAGGTGCATTGCTGGTATCTACAGCTGTGGCTTACTGTGGGGTGTACCTAGCACAGCACCCACACCTGAGATACCATCTGTGTCCTTGCTGGAAAGGCACACAACAGTGCTGAGCATCCTAGGAAGGAAGGGGCTTTCAAGTCCCCCACTAAGCAATCCTGTTTCTGCCCTCAGAGAAAACCACCACCACTACCCTCTTAGGCATGTTACAAAGGTTTCTAGCTATTTCATTTCTTAAGAGATATTACTACTCTTGTACCTAAAGCTTTTGGCCAGAGCAACTTATTTATGGAGACTTTGCTCCCTGCCCCCTTCATCCTGTAGGGCCATCAGGCCCTGCATATGCACCTCACACTGGTGCATATGCAGGGAAAGCTCTTACTTTTTATTCCTCTTGAGCAGGAGTATTTGCAGTTTAGACAGTCGGTTAGTAAAACTGATCAATCAGCCACAAAATGTTTTTTCCCGGAGGAGGAGAGTGTGAGCTGCAGCATGAGTACAGCACTTAACAGGGACGAAGCACTCAAGGTTGTGGCATGAGCTCCCTAAGCATCCATCAAGGACTTGGTGGTGCAGACAATTCATCCCTCTGCATCCCTGCTAGTGGCCTGAGCTCATCAAGCACACTTCATGAGTGTCTCTGGTTTCCAAAGGAAACCTCACAAGTGCCCTGCAATGCAAGTCCTCTGTAGGGCGACCCCCTTCACAAGCCCCATACAAACCTGACCACAGCCTGTAGGTTTTCGTTTGTTTCCAATGGATTCCTCTCCCCTTCCATTTTTCAAATCACTTTGGAGAAGAGGAAATTATTCAAATACAGGTTCCAGGAAGGGTGGGCCCTACTTAAAACCCCCTCTGACCTGCAGGGCTCCACATTCATTTCTCCCGTTCCCTCAACCTTCAGGCCTAAGCAATGTTCTGTTCTAGGAAATACTGTTCTAAGCAGCTCTTCTTGCTCACCAACACTCCAATGTTATGTGTGGTGATCTCCTTCCCTTTCTTTGTATTTTTTTTTACCCATTCATCTATATAGAAGACAATAGAGCAGGAAAACTCTCCTCTTCAAAGCACCGTAATTACTTTACAGTTTGAATATATTCTATATGAAATAGCTGTTGCAAGGATAGTCAAGATGAATCCCAGCAAATATTCAAAATGATTTTTCCCTCTCAGAGTATACATTCAAAACACCCAAATCTTTCTTCTAGCCCATTAACGACCAACTTCTGTTTCCCCATGTGCACTGAGCTAAGAATTCCTTACAGCTATGGCTCCCCTGATACATCTGGCTTTAGCATTCCTCTGCAGAGCCTCCTTTCTCACACAAAACAGCTCACAGCACACTCTGTGCTACCCCTTCCTTCCACAGACATTGTTTCTAAGACCAGAGGGCCTCCTCCCAAATGCTAAGTCTTGCAGGCTCTTCCCATTCCCTCTACTACCCCTTGATAACCAAGAGGCTCAATTCCCGGCTTGCCTTTTTTCTCCCATTTGAGAAAACACTCTGCAGTTTCTCCTGATTAGTTATGTTAATTTGGGACATTTTCAGTTGCATGCACAGTGATTAATGCACACAGCACAACTTTCAAAAGCATTGCCATTGCCTTAGTTAATAACGCATATTGCAACTAAGCATCTGCTCAGGAAACAAAAACAGAGTTAACACCATCCCACTGCAAACTCCTAATGTTACATCTGAGAATCAACTCAGATTTGCAACATACTTTATATTGATGTTCTTGCTAGTAAACATGTGGTTCGAGCACTTGCAGGTAGCAACCTACAGATCATGAACTCCCTTAAAGCAGAATTCCAAATTTTAAATTAAAATTTCAACCCTGTTCAGCGCGCTTAACTCCAGTAATGCTGGTTCTGCAAGAACAAAACCGTGCAACAAATATGCCCAGTTACCATGGGAAACACAAACTAGGAATTGTGGCAGAAAGGCATCTTACATAACCGAAGATAGTTTTTCTTTGTTCCCTTTTAGGCAAAATTTGTAAAACAAAAGAAAATAATTTCTTCTGTTGTTTCCAGGAACTAAATGTCCCTGCAAACCCATTCACCCAACTAGTGCTTTTGCAGCCAACACTTCTAATTACGCCTGCAAGAGCAGTAAGAAAGGAGAGGGGAAGCAGGGCAAGAAGAGAGGCAATTTGGCTTCAGTGATAAACAGCAAGGAGCCTGCAGGCAGTGGCTGAAGTATATTAAATAATCTATTTCATTATGCAGCAATAGCAGGACCCTAAGGTGGTTTAAAAGGAACTGCAGCACTCTTCCTCTCTGTTACAGTATCAAAAACACCTTGATTCCTTGCCTCAGCTTCTCAGCAAGCGCTGAACTAGTGAGAAACTTTAGAAAGGCCAGACCTGCACTCCAAGAGAGGTTGCAGCATCCCTCATCCTGCAGACACAATTTCTTTGGTCCCTTTTGTTCACTGGAGCAGACCAGGCTCTCCTCACTGACCAAACTGCCAGTCCCTCCCATCAAGACAATTCTCTCAGAAGGCGCAGTCTCACCCTTGCTATGTTCCCTGTACCCTGTTGCCATTAGTCATCTCTCAGCCCTGATGAATAAAGCTTTTGCCGCACAAAACCCTTTAGGCCATGTAAGGTTCTTAGAACAGTTAGAAAAATTTCTATTAAACTTAAAATGTCTAAAGGAGGGAGGGGATTTGCTTCTGGGTCTTCTGTGGTGGTATTGGTTGTGTCTTTCTGTTGGTTCCAATTTATTGCAGTACATGGCTTCACGGTCATTCCTCCTCTATTGTCCTGATGAATACTGAAACTAAGAGGTTAAAAAAAATCAAATTGCTAGTCACAAATTCACACTGGCATTTATGTGTTTAATAGGGACTTATTCTAATAGGACTAGAAAATTGGACATTTGTTGCGAGAATTCAAACCCAAATGTGTACATAGTCCCCAGGTGTCCCCTTACAGAAGCTGCTTTCAGAAAAAGTTATAATCTGGCAGTGGACAACTTTGGTCCCCAAACCTTCAGTTGCTTGTGGCTGCTTGCATGTACTGCGTATGTACCTCATATACTGTGAGCTGCATCAAGCAGTCAACACCAAACTAAAGTACTTTCTAAACAGGGATTCTGGGATGAGGGATGCTTGACGCATAAAACACTCTACAAATTAATGTTTCAAAAATGGAAGCCAAGGCACCAAGTTGATAAACCTTTTCAGGTAATGTCTGAAAATATAACCAAGATCACCTGACTTTTCTTGTTCAAACAACTTCTTTCCTATCTGTTCTGTTGATACCATGGCAGCTGTGAAGCACTCCAATGCCTTCCTGACAAGTCATCTTCTGCACATCATCACACATATACTATTGCTTCTCTCCAGCGCTGCTGAAAAATTGCCTTTTAAGCAGAAGCAGAAAGATATAACCAGCTTTTCAAAATGCCAGAAAATCAGTGTTTCAAAATCTCCAGGCATTCTTGAAATTAGAATTTCTGTAATACTACAATTAAAACATTTTCTACATAAGGACTTCCATATATATATATGTATGTATGTGTACATATATATATAAACCACTTGTATCTGTATCTCTATTTTTTGCTTGAGCTAAAGCAAACAAAAGTGAAGTTAAAAAGCTGAATGCACTTTGATTTTGGCTGAAGATAACTGATCAGCTACCATTCTACTTTAGCTTTGTCTTTGTCACATTATACTGTTGATTTTGAAAGCCCTCATAGTAAGCTTTTATTTATTTTGGCATTGCCATGATTTGACAAATACATTTTATGGCATACTATGTGCTGTGACTGACAGAATATATATATATTAACATTGCTTTACCATGAAAGAGTGCTCAGCAAAAGCAGAGGGTAGGGATGGGACTTGGACAACAAAAACTAGACAGTTTTATCACTTGTCCAAATCACTCTCTGTTCTCAAATTACTGGCAGGCAAAGACTTAGCTGTTGGTGCCAAATTATATTACATCAGCAATAATTAAGTGCAAGGACAATGCCACAATATCTGGCATTACAGTGACTGACAACATCAGTTGACAAATAAAACATGAAAATGAGAGGCTTCAAAATAGAGTGATATTAGTATTTAAACCTAATTGGACCAGTTATGGTGAAAGTGAAAATATGAAGAATGAAGTCTGTATGACCAGGTGGGAAGCCAGAGTCCTGCAGTGTTAAAGCTAGGCTCCCAAAGCAACAGGGGCATTTGTGAATGTCTCAGCATGCTCACAGCAGACAGACACCTACTATAAATGCAAGGCAGACCTAACGTAATGATGGTGTTCATTTCCACCAGCTCGTTGACATCAAAAGTTAGGGAGGGTTGTCATGTTTTCCAGAAAGCAACCAAAGATCCAATTCACAAAGGACACAGATAGGAACATAGAGGATACCTTCACCAACTTCAGCACATGCAACTTCATGTGCAAGGAACTGAGCAGGAGAACGAATGAACAGGAAAACCAGTGTGGGGGTGGGAGGGACAGCAGAGGAGTGAAAGACAAAGCAGCTTTTCTCGTGCAAATAACTGCATGTTAGAGCCTGCTCCTACCCTGACACTAGCTGCATGTTACAGCCATGCTGTACTGCCATCCGTTTCCCTACCTGCAAGTCTCAGGTGCAATGTGCTCATGATATACACTTAAGCCAAGATTAGCCTACAGGTTTGGGGTAGGGAGTCTAACTAAAAGCGTGCACATTTATATGAAGCTCACATATATTTGCTTCATAGAATGAGAGAAAAACCTGTATCACCTATCTGAAGATGAACCGTCATGCTGAATTGGCATATGTAATGGAAATAAATCCATCAGAATAGAGCAATCATATCAGATGTTTTTTCCTCTGCAAGTCTAGGCTTGTTGTGAGGTGCTTTGGGGTGAGGAATGTGTTTTTCACTGGGGCACACATCTTTGCATATCAGTTAGTTCACAGGATTCTTATCTTACTCAGTATTTTCCACAGCATCCCTAATGAGAAGAGGTGTGGATGCTGCTTGATCTACCAGTAATCAATCTGACACAATTTTTCTGGCAAGAGATTACATCAGTCAGCTTCAATCTCAGAACATGCTTTTATCATGTCACATCTCAGACCAATTGAATTAATTATCCTACCAAGTAAGTATGCCAATTTCAACTTCTGAAATATTAACATTACAGTGAACTTCAGTTGATCCAAGGGACACGTTATCTTGACCTTACTTCATGGTAGGTATTTAATTTCTCTTTGGTATAGCACACATAGTGATCTTCTAAAAATTTCCTGGTAAACAGTCCCCTCCTATCATTGCCCTAGTAAACATGAAAGACTTTTTCACACAGGAGCTGCATTAGTGTCAGACCTGTCCCATACAGCCATTATGAAACACTCACAGTCTGTGTTTTGCAGAGCTCTGGCAACATTGCTGTTAAATTTTGACAGGTTTTCCAAGGACTCACTCTGGCTAGATGCTACCAATACCTCAGCATACAAAGCATCTCTCCTAATAGGACTAAAACTCTTGCAGGTTTCTACTTAGAGTCCCACCCCCCCAAGCAGAACATGCTCTCATATTGCTTTAGTGATATTTTTTTTTCAGGATTTCAATTTCCTTCATTGAAGTTTTCTGTGGAGCTTTCTGTCCAGACATATTTGACAGCTCTTTTGTTTATGGAATCCTAAGGTGCTAATACCCAATACCATTGTGCTCTGCTAAAATATGCACCTATACTCTTTAAATGGCTAAGCCATTTAATAACCGTATTCTATACCATGTACTCACAGCACCAAATAGTACCAGAAAAAATAAAAGCAGTGAACTCAAATCTTACAGATCTTTTTTTTTTCCTTTGAAAAACAGAGATCCCAAATACACCTCTCAACATTATCCAGAAAGAGTAACACCAAGCCTGCTGCACTTTAAGCACCACATAAGATTTTGCTTTGTTGCAAAATAGCATAAAAGATTCAGCTCCAGGATAATCAGGAAGAGACTCAGATACTGATAGGCTGCTAAGTGACTAAGATCACATATATATTAAAAATGTTTAGATGATATTTTCTTTTTAATTGAGTAGTAATTCTGGCTGTGACAAGGAAAAAAAAAATCAGACAAGTTGTTGAAACAGATCCAAAGATTTTACACAAGGAATGTCATGGCTGCTTTCTCTTTGTGCATTAACATGGTAGTAAGGCTACATGCATAAACAGCACACAGGGCACAGCCTACAAACCAAGAACACATTGCTCACCCATTAAAAAAATAAAAAATACTTTGAAGCACAGAATTATGCTAGATGTACAGAACGTCTTTTAAAAGATAATTTTTACCTATTCATGCCCTCACTTGGATAACTGTCAGTTTATGGTGGACTTTTGCTTACAGAAACATGAGACAGTCCTCAGTAAACTTGGCCAGTACCAAAGGTGTCCTGGAACATCTTCTTAATCTACTTCCTTGTGTAGGCTGGATGTAGTTGCAAAGGGGCAATCACTCTGTGAATATGGTCCTTCAGAGACAAAGTGAGAACCTGCTTATTACAAGGAAAGTCAGTACACTTGTTCAGAAGATAAAGTCCTTTATAGCAGTTAATTTAATAATACAGTCTTAAAACAGGGTGTTGGGCACTCATCTACAGAAGAGCACATTTAATAAGCTGGGGAAAAAATACCACAGTTCCAGGACATTGCATTAAACTCCAGCCACTCCAAGAGGAGGCAACTCTCATGGTGAAAGAATTCTTGTCTATGTAAGCCAAGAAGGGAGAATTTTAGGCAGTTTAATCCACAATGGTCTCTTACTTCTTACAAGTGGAACCACAAATCCACAGTACATGACAGTATAAGTTAGGTTAAGTGGTGCTTTTGATAATAAAATCAGTGAATTCATTGCAGTCCTTTAATAAAAGGATGAAGTCCAGAGAGTGCCAGTTGCTAGAAGCAAAGAAGGAAGGTTCCCATTTTCCAGGTTGATTTGTAAGTTCATATTATTAGAAGAAAGATGAGTCAAATGTGTGCAGTTTCTATGCAACCACGTTTGAGAACACAGAGGCTTCAGAGACTACAGGATCACTTAAAAAGTGGGGGCAAAGAAAAGTCATCACAACCCAAACAACTCAAACTTCGTATTTCAGAATTGCCTACGAAACTTGTTCTCTTCTTCTGCTCTGGACAAAACTTTTAACTGCAATGATCTGGCAGAGAAACTTGAAGAAAACCTGAGTACATGAAAGCATTGTCAGGGAAAGCAAGACCCTGCTACCTTTTGATCTGATATTAAAGTTGAAATGGCAAAATCAGAATGCTTTGCCTTGTGCCATATGATTTACTTTACCTTTCAGAGCTCTACTGGTCTCTACCAGGGAGTCCATTTCAACTTGGTACCTCTTGCACTGCAAGACTATTGTTCATATATATCACAGTTCAAACAAACTTGCTAATAAGTCTGGGTTTGATCTTCCACAGTGGCCAGAAGGACAGCACCTCCAGATGTAGGCCTGGTTGAATTGCCAGCTGTAATTCATACATCAACAGTGGAGAATTCCTGGCAGCAGAGTCCAAATCTTCCTCACAGGACATCACGATCAGCAAGACATTCCAAAAGAAGAATTAGAAGGCCATAAGTCTGATCCAATATAGTAAGGAACAACACCATCCATCGTTTGAACTAGGAATACTCAAAGCTTCATTAGCCAACCGTATTCTTAATATTCTGAAGTATACATAGTTGATATATATTTTTTTTAATTGGAATAAAATACACTGGATTTTGGTTTGCTCATTTACGAGGGAGCTCCCTCCCTTTCCCAGTTAGCTTGAAATTAAAACCTAGAGGCTGAATGTAAGCTCATTCCCAACGTTCCAAGATGGATATAACACGAGAGGAGGCCAGAGACTGGAAACATGCACTCTGGCTGCAACAGGTTAAAAGGTGAAAGGGGACCAGATATTTTCATTTGTAACCCTGAGAACATAAGGAATTGCAAAGATCTGGAGAGGAGCCTGGGGTTAAAGATCACCAGGCTTTTTATTGCAGTTAAAGCAAACTCGGACTGGGTGATCCCATCCGCGAGAGGGAACCGCTCTGCGGTCGTGTGAGCATTCGTCACAGAATCCCTGGCCACAGGCCCGACAGTGGTGTTTGGAGAGTTTGATACTGAATTCCTTCCGGCAATTGTGGCAGTGCAGGATTTCATGGTCTGGTACCCAGTATGCAGGTCGGGCAGCATCTTTTACCAGACCTAAGGAGGAAGTGAGGTGGGGGAATGAGAAAGAGGGAAAAGAAAATAATCTGTCAACATGAGTAGGTCAAGAATGTACTCCAGGGGAAGTATTCACACACTGCAAGTCATACTACTGCCATTAAGGGGGAGGCGACCTACTGACAGAATACTTTAGCACAGTTTAGGGCACTATTTAGGGCACTCTGCCTTTCTCCCACATTCTGCCTCTCTTCAAAGGGGCAGACTGCTTCTCTTCAAATAGTGGCATCTTCCTTTAGTCAGACTTTTTCAGAGGTTGAGACACTTGCTTTTCCCTACCTTCAGTTTCAGCTGTGGCCAAAAAACCCCCCAGTTACCAAACCAAATATTCAGAAACACATGTACTCCCTAAACTGAGAAAGGGATTTATTCTGCCCTTCATTGACTTGGAGAACAAACGCCCACAAAGATGATAGCAGGACATGCTGCAAACAAAGCAGTTAAACGATGATCTGCCCCACGCATAGGAAATCAGGTCAAATAGTAGAAGATTCAAAAGCAAAATGTTTCCTGACATACCTGAACTGCCATCCAGCACATGAAAGAGCAGCAAATGTTCAGTGTACAAGCTCACTATTAAAGATCACGTTACTCATAACTTTCCCATCCAACTTGGACAGCTTCAAATCTTCAGCCCTCCCCTACAGAAGTACCAAGTGCCACTATCCATGAACACACTTAAAAGGCACTTGGCATCTCTAGAAAAAAAACAAACCTCATAAAATGCTTCCTAATTGGCCAGTCTTTAGGGAACTTCAAATGGCAGGTCACTGCAGTGAATATATCAGGGGAGTATGAATTACTCACAGCTTGGTGCACACAGATTTGCATAATAAGGAGAAAAGGGAAAGTGTGAACTGCAGAAAAAATGTGCTGAAAACCAAGAGGGAACATTAAGCAGAAGAGGCAGAGCAAGCTGTAGAACTCAACCAACACTGGTAGCATAGCAGAGGTGCCAGGCTGTCACACAAACTCTTGAAGTTTAATCAGAAATTTTGCTCTTTGAAAACAAAAATGCCTTTAGACAAAAATCCATCAGAACAGAACAGAGCTCACCTAAGGGAATGTCCATGGCTGTCACCACTGCTCCAAGTGTGTTTTGCACAGCTTCCCCCACCTTCCTGGCAATAAGTGTCCCCCCTTCTTCATCTGAAGGCAGCTCAGCCACATCTGCATGACACAAGAGTGAAGGGCTCAGCAGCTAAGTCCACCACAATTTCTGCCAAGTTTCAGTTAATTTACATTAACAAAAACCAGAAGAAAACCCAAAAGATACATCGGAGTCCCTCCTCCTCAGCCTTTATCTCCCACATCCGCAATCTTGGATTGCAGCATTTTCTTTTTAGTAATAATGGACAAAACACTAGTCTGCTGAAAGAGCAGCACCCCTGATCTGATGTCAGTGCCAGACAATCAGCAGTTGCTGGAAAAACAAAGTAAAGATACAATTAGAAAATTATTTTGTCGGGGGCTCAGATATCTGGTAGCTTATTGAAAGGGTCACCTTTCTTCCAGAAGGCATTGAACTCTTGATCTTCCCTACCAAAAACTGCATGGAAGCCCAGTTTGAACACCACTGTCTACACCCAATGGCAACAGTTATGATCCAGAAATCAGGGAGAGAGACTTCAGGCCATTGCCCAGGGACAATTCTAACACAATCCACTTCAAATTACCTAACTGGATGCCCCTGTTTTCATAGCAGTTGTCACACACGCGCACTGGTGCTGGTCCCCAGCCTCGCTCAGGCACTGGACGGGTCTTGGAAGAACAGCCATCACAGAAGCCCTCTCCACAGGCCCGGCAGTGATGCTTAGTGTCGTTATCTTTAAAAGGTGTGTTGCACTTATTACAACTCTAATCAGAACAACACAGAAAGAAAAACTGTTAGTTTCATCTTCCTAAAGTGAAAAATAGAGAGCAGAAGCCCAGGATGGCAAGCCTCAGACTGAAATTGTGAACAACATAGTTACACACAGGACTTGGGTCCTACCAGCACCATAACTTCACCTGTGATTCACACAGGAAGGTGTACAATGGGTAAGCAAATATATTGCTATGATCCCTTCATTCACAATCACAAATAAACACAGCCACATCGTGCTGAATGGTGGATGTTTGATCTCTGTGGAGGGTAAGAATTCAGAAGGCAGTTTTCATTCAAGAGGAGTCTGTTTCCTGTGAGACACGGGGACTCCTTTCCTATTTGAACTGTTTGTGCCAGTTTTTTGCATCTGGTAAGAAACCAAAATTTAATCTCTGCACCAATAAAAATAGTACTATCAACTGTAGTAGTTTAAGATGTTTAAGATTTTAGATTTACGACGTTGTTTCTTTGCTTTGAAAAGAAAGTTCAGGCAAGCCAAGATTTTCTGTGATATTGCTGGGAGAAGAGCTCACAAAGAGTAGGAAGAAACAGTCTCTCTAGCAGGGCTGGGCTCTGTTCATACTTTCTCTGGCTAAGTCAAGAATGGAAAGAGGAGAAAGCACTTCAGTTTTCTCAGAACTGTAGGAGAAGGGATTGCTGCAGTAAAACAAGCATTTGGAATCTGCGAAGTACTATATTAGTTCAAGAGTAAGGAAAAGGGGTTTTAGATACACAAAGCCTTTCCCTACAGCAGCTGCTATTTACCAGGATCTGAGAGTTGGGTCTCCAGTAAGCTGGGGCAATCTGGTCTGTCAACCAGGAGGTCACAGCTTTTGTGGGTCCCAGGCTAAGTTCAGATACTGATTGAGCCATGAAATTCATGCCATCCAACAAACGCTGGGCTGCATTGTTGTTGTCTTTCAGAAATCCATCAGTCTGCAACGAAAGGGATATTCATTTGAGAATAAAAATAGATAATTTTTTTTTTTTATTTTAGATGCAGATGGCTCTGCAACCCATTGCTCCTCTTAAACTGGAGGGCAAGCAGGAGGAAAAAAAAATTCACCAGCCCTGCTTTGAAACACAGGGCTAAGTTCATAAACACGAAGTGCTCATAAACTGGCATCTTAGGCATTTCAAGATAGCCAGAGGACGACTGAAGGCCCTTGCAAAGGTTCTTTCAAAGACCAGAGACAGGGACCAGCTTTAATGAAAGCCAATCCATTTTCTACATCAATATCCGGAACAACCAAATTCACATACACGTACACAAAGACTATCCAGCATCCGGACTTACCCCTGGCCAGACGTGCTCAATTTCCGTCCTCACTACAGTGTTCACAGGATCTTGATTGCCAAACCAGTACTGTCGGCTACGGTACACCACCCCACAGTTGGGGCACTCAATCACGTATCTGCAGAAGAGGAAGACAGGTTACCTCAGCAGTAACCTGAAAGCACTGGAAGTCCAGTGCACCAGGCAGCATAGAGGCAACAGAGAGCAGAGATCTCAGCTGCAGTACTCACCCTGACCAGGCATACTTGGCAAGGCCCAGCCAAGGGGAGTCTGTGGAAGCAGAGGTTTTTGGCACCACACTGACCTCCATCCCTCGTTCATAACAGGCCTGGAACATAAGGGCTCCATTAAAACTGGATTCTTGGGAATCCAAATCTAGATCTGGCAGCTGTTTGGACACCTAAAGCATATAATTAACATACAGCGGTCTCCACAGCAAAGGAGCACTTATCAGAACTGATTTAAAAACAAAGCAAACCCAAAGCCACTATCAATAATGACATCAGGGAAATATTTCTACATCAATAAAGACCATGACGGTGGCCAAAGATTTTCCTGTCTCCTGCACACATCCTTCAGAACAATTGGCTAATACCAAGCAATGAGCATAAGCAGATGAGAGTAACCTCATGTAGAAGGTCAACACTACTCGGGTTAAGAGCAGCTGGCTTCACAGTTTAGCTAGAAAAATGACACACAGCACACAGAAGTGATGGTCTCTCCAAGCAAACATACAAATGGAATGAAGATCAATTTTTCTTGTCAAGGTCATGAGCACCTCTGACATTTGGAAAAAAAAATGGAAGAAAACAGGCGCATGCCTGTGATATTCTTCATTTACTGGGTCATCCTTTCCTTTTTCGTTCGTCAGATCTTGTTCTTGTATTGCTACTCACCTTGCAAGTGTAGACTCTGTTATCATACTGGTGAGAGTATCTGCATCGACTTTTGGATTCATGAGGGATTCCTTCTTTTGCATGATTCATGCTCTTCTTACAGCCACACCTGGGTATGCCAAAAGCAAACCATGAGTTGTTACTGCTAGATATAGGACAGATGTCACCAAGATTTCATTTCTATTACTATCTTGCATTTGTATAGATGTAGTACCCTCAAACCATTTCCACAACTGTACATACAGCAATGACATCATTTATCATTGAAAGGCAGGCTTTTCAGAAGGAGTGTAGTAACTCTTTCACATGCAAAGCATCACCACACAACAGTTCACTGCAGAAAATTATCACTGTAGGCAATTTAAATTTCACAGAGAATTTTAGAAAGGACTGAAGTTCTCTTCCCAGAGAGCTACAAGCCAAGACCTAATCAAATCTGGAGCTCCCCTTAGACCTAGTCACTGAACACAGTCCCCATCCATGATGTACGCTTTAAGATTATTTATACTGTATTATTACTATATAGGTAATAAAAATGTCAGGAAAAAACCATAGGAAATTTCAGGGGATTTATTTAGACACTCCTTTCTTCCTGCCCTGCTTGCATTTGGAAAAAGATATGGGCAACATAGGTTTGCAGCCACGCACAAAAACAGAGTAGGCAAAACCCACGCATCCAGCTGTGATGCAGCACTAACAGTCATCCAATTCACACAGGAGTTGAATTTCAAGCCAGTTCTGCCTGAAAGTACTAGCTGAAAATAGGTGATGTCAGGTGCCAACATGTCACAGAAATTTGATGTTCTGTGGCTGCAGACCGGGGAAGCACTACCCTCTAAAAGGATGGAGAAGCATTTCTCATCTACTTACCCACAGCTGAGGCACACAGAGGAGCATGTGAAATATTCATCTGGAAAGAAAGAGCTGTGAGCCATCTGGTCATCAGGGATCTCCCCACTGAACCGGTCACTTAGAGCCTGTCAAATGGAAAGGAATGGTAAGTGACTGAGAGCAATGAAGACATTTTATGCAAGCTTTTGCAAGCAAAAGGATGGATTCCTCTACTAGAGGGAGAGGCAGAGAGAATACACAGTTAACAAATAATGTCTCACTAACCTGGAAACCAAGAGCAGGATTGAAAACCAACCAAGAAGACCATCTTGCACTTGTATGAAAGTGACCTGAATACTTGCAAGATACTCCTCTCCTCCTGTCCCTGCTTTGAATTTTGTACTAGAAATGGGTGATAGCAGATTGCATCCACCTCTGTACATACAATCCATGCCCAAAATAGCAGGGTTCTTGCTAAAAGGGCTTTGCATTCTGGAAACCTCACAAGGGAAACTCAGAGGATCAGTTCTCATAATACATGAGGACACATTCTTTGCCTCTCAGCTCAGAAAATGCTGCACTAAGTTTTCGTCTGGCCACTGGAACAATTGCTCTTTACTGATGAAACTGCAAAACTGAGACAAATGGATTTGTACCCTTTCCTGGGAACATCTATTCTCAGATTAAATCAGTCCTTAGCCTTGGTATACTTAACTTTTTCAGCTCTTTTGGGTGTTATGCTTAGACAAAAAAAATCCCAAAACCAGCAAGCACTGGAACAAAGCAAATGGTTAAAATTTTTCTTGATGGAGATCTCTGAAGGTGTGAGGTCTAACCGAAACTCTTCCTACAGCTGAGGTTAATATAGTGGCTGCCTGCTTTTCTCTTCCTTCCTCTCCCCTCACAAGGTTGGGGGTGTGTGGAATAGGTGCATCTCTGCTGTCTGACAAAGGCTGACTGCACATAGACAGGAGTACATCTCTTTCACCACAGCTTCCCTCAGATAAGGTCTCTACAGAGACATTTGATTTCACATAATTTCAAGGAAATTGGCTTTACATTCTCTTTGAAGCCTGACTGATACTGGACAATGAATTCAATAGGTAGAGGAAGTGGACATAGATTTCTAGCAAGCCTTACGTCCTCAGTAGGTGAAGCAAAAAAAGGTAATTTGTCAGTAGTGATCTGAACACAGCAAATACTACTGGACATGAATTTAAGTATATTAGCAGCTATATCTGAAACCAGGTTACTTGATTATTGCAGTAAAGTCCTAGAAATTAAACTGAAATTAACCACTTCAGTTGTTTTCCCCTTGCTGCCTGTCTGCTCCCTAATGCGTACATGCCACCCTGATATTTCCCTCTGTGCTTCAGCTACCACAAGTAGAGAGCAGACAGAATTATCTGTTCCAACAGCTGTGACTAACACCAGAAAAGACTGCTAGCACTACCTTCTTCTGCAGATATGCCCCAGCTCTGCCCACTCCTCCCTGATGACAGCTGTGCTCTTCAGGCCAAAGAAAATACGATATTAATCAGGTAGCGGTACAAGTGGAAACTTGTAGAAAGACTGCAAATTTAAAGACCCCAAAATCCCTCTGATACGCTAGCAAAGCGAACCATCTAAGAAAATCACTCACTCTGAAGTAATGCATCATTTGACTTGATCCCATGCTGTTCCCTAGCTACCAGCACATCTCCTTCCTCCTTTTTGCCTTCTAGCCCTTGGGTTACACTACACTCAATGCTAGGTTTTGCCATCTATTAACTCCCTCCAAGTCTCTTGCATTTTCTTCTCCTCTGCTAAGGCCATTTTTAGAAATTTCATTAAAAACTCTTTCTGAGCCTTCTCTTTGTAAATGACTGTCATTTAGTGCTTGTTATTCACAGCCTCGGTTACTTTTCCCTGCTCAGTGTTTTGATTTTGTTCAGCTTTGCTCTTCAATTTTTCTTGACTTATCACAGTCTTTGCTAAGGTGTTTGTTTTCAAGTTAAAAAAAAAAAAAACCTACCCAGCCTCCCTGGCTGTTACACAAAATTATCATCTTCATGGAAGACTTGCTTTATCCAGACATGTGCAAGTCTGCATCACTGGTTCACATTCTCTACCTTTATGAGCTGCAACCAAGTTACCAGCAACAGTGATATAAGTAAAGACTGTGACAAACTCTCCTCCACTTACTTTTAGTGCTTTGTAGATAACCCCAGGCTGTCTAGGTGACCGAGTAGTATTGTTCTCCAGCTGCTGCTCCACAGCTCGCCTAAGTCCAGAGAAATCTGTTGGAGGATTGTATGTCCTTGTTCCCTTGTAGTGAATTGAGCTGAAAGCCTCAGGAAAACAGCTTAGCTTCCGAAACCGATCCTGAATGAGCTTCTCAGGAACCTCAGAAGGATGATCTATACACAGGAGTTATCAACAAGTACATAAACAACTGATTGTTTACAATAATATTTAAATTGCATAGTGCTTTCATATGCAATATAGTTCTAGCTTACTTAATTAAATTTTCTAACACATCTGGAGTGCAGTTATCATTATATTTTAAAACAAGGAAAAGAAACAAACTGTTTCCAGAAGCAGTCTTTGCTTTGTGATAGAGAGCTTTAGATTCTAAGACTGAGTTCCTCAGGTAAAACCAGACACATCTAGGTTTTGAAACAGATATCCAGATTAGGGGCAATTTAGAACACAATACAAGGAAACACCATGCCAGCACTCAGCACACTTATTAGTTCTTCTCACCAGACCATAACTTGGCATAGCTAGTCATAGCAACTGGTAAGTGGAGGAACGAACCTTACATGGGCTGCTTGTTCTCCATGCCAATACTGTAGCAAGGAAGACTGAGCCTTTATCAAGCATTTGTACAGGACAAAGCACTCCAGAACTGGTCACATCAGGTCAGACTCCACAGAGCCAACCACACTCGTCTGCCTGACTTTGCACACAGGTGCAAAGTGTCCTTACATGTCACTAAAGGCTGACCTGCTGAAACTGCAAATGTCAACAACTACATGAAACTCTTAATTGCTAATCAGCAAATTGGTATGTGAGAAAAGGAACTGCCTTGCAGGTAAGTTAAAAGTTATTAAGAAGTCACTCTAACAGTAACAAGAAAGGAAGTCATGTTCTTCTACTAGCTCAAGACCTCACTGGTTAGACAAGCCAAAATGAGAATGTGGGTCAGCCAGGGCTGCTGTGGTATTACACAACAGAAGTCTCCTAGGTGTTCACAGACAGCAGGACTGCAGGACTGAGCCTCAGCTGCTGCAGGCCAATTCATTGAAGATCTTGCTTATCAAAACACCAGAAATGGACCAAATTAAGAAAGGTTTCATCATGCCTTTTGAAACATGCAAAAAATGGGAAGAAATTTAGATCCCTGTATAGTCAAAATCAAAACATGCCATGACTTCCATAGGACAGTACATTTCACTCAGACATACAAATAAAATAAAAATTTAAATATGCATAATCAAATATTACAAGAGCCAAGTTAAAAATACTGGTGAAAAACACTGAAAGTGGTGGGCATAATAGTGCGCCTATGCAGAATAAAGGCCTGCTCCTTTGGCCACATCAGATACTTGCACAGAGAGAAGTGGTGTCAAATCATCAGCTCTGTGCCACCAGAAACTCAGTCCTGACCTCACACCAGCCTCATTCATCAATGTTGTTATTTTGCTCCTTCTAGTTTCTACATAGAATTCTATCCTAGTTTTACTTACAACAGGATACTACATATCCCTGCAAAAATCACAGGGTGTCTCAGTTGTGTTGGGTTTGTGCGGCCAGGTTTTGGTAGCAGGGAGGTGCAAGAGTGGCTTCTGTGAGAAGCTGCTGCCCCATGTTTGCCAGGGGATGGACCTGCTGCTCGCTAAGGCTGAGCCAAGAAGGAAGGGTGTAGCACCCCTGCGATAATACATTTAATAAGGAAAAAAATGTTATTGTGCAGATGTAATTGCAACCAGAGAAGAGCAGAGTGAGAATATGTGAACAACTCTGCAGACACCAATGTCAGCGAAGAAGGAGGGGCAGGAGGTGTTCCAGGCACTGGAGCTGAGATTCCCCTGCAGCCCGTGGCAAAGACCACAAGTGAGGCAGCTGTGTACCTGCAGCACATGGAGGACCATGGGAGTGCAGAGATCCACCTGCAGCACCTGGAGGAGACCCATGCCAGAGCACGTGGGTGCCCAAAAGAGGGCTGTGAAACTGTGAGAAACCTGTGCTGGAGCAGGGTCTCAGCCAGGACCTGAAAACCTGTGGAGAGACAAGCTCATGCTGGAGCAGGTTTTCCTGGTGGGACTTGTGACCCTGTGGGGGACCCACGTTGGAGCAGCCTGTGCCTGAAGGACTGCACCCTGTGGAAGAGTGACCCACCCTGGAGCAGTTCATGGAGAACTGTTGCCCACGGGATGGACTCATGTTGGAGAAGTTCATGGAGGACTGTCTCCCATGGGAGGGACATGGGAGAGGAGCAGGGGAAGGACTCTCCTTCAGGAGAAGCAGCAGGAACAATGTGTGATGAACTCAGTGTAACCCCCAAGCCCTATCTCCCTGCACCGCTGTGGGGGAGGAGGTAGAGCTCGGAAGGAGGGAGGGGCAGAGGGAAGGTGTTTTTATGACTTATTTTACTTCTCATTATCCTGCTCTAATTTTATCAGTAATAAATTCAATTATTATTCCCGAGTCTGTTTTGCCCATGATGGTATTTGGTGAGTGATCTCTCCCTGTCCTTATGTCAACTCATGAACCTTTTGTTATATTCTCTCCCCTGTCCACTTGTAGAGGGGAGTGACAGAGGAGCTCTGGTGAGTGCCTGACGTCCAGCCAGGGCCAACCCACCACATCACTTTTCACCTTATCTGCCATATCCCCCAAACTCATGATCTTGTATGATGTCCCCTCCTATGGCTGGTAGAACTCATTACTAGTCAGTGCTGATGTCCATCTGGCTATGAGGATTATTCTAGCTGATCTGAAATAGTCAGATCACCAACTGGGAATGCTCTGCTCGCTCCACAGCCTGGATCCCAGGCTGAAACAAGTGAGAGCAAAATGCAAGTCACATCTTTACATGGTAGTAAAGAACGCTGAATATTCAATGCAACCTGATAATTTATAGACAGTGTTTAGCACAATGTAATTCAGTTGCTTACTGCCTACTCACCAGAGCCCAGTAGCTTGGTGTACACAGTCTCGTGAAAGATGATGACACCTGGACCCAAAGTTGACAGAGGAACATCTAGGCCACAACGGGCTGTGGTGGCTTTTAGCTCCTTGGTGAAATGTTTTAAATAAGCCTCCGAGGCATCACCAAGGAATTTGAAGAGATCATTGTGGAGCCTGTCAGCACGAGTACGGTAGATGACAAGGTCAGAGATGGCCAGGACCTTCAGCAGCAGCCGTGTTCTCTGGCTCAGGTTCACAGTGGCCCCCAGGAGACCCTCTGTATCAATTACCACCACTTTGCGGACAGGGTCATAGGCTGCCCAGACTCCAACTGTGCAAGACTCTTGGGCTGGAGACGTCTTGAAGACTTCCCGGCCATAGAAGAAAGTGTGGTTAAGGGTGTGAGACTTGCCATCCCCTGTGTTCCCAAAGATGGACACTACCTTTAGATGCTGGTCAGGACTGCAGTCCAGTTTCTTAATAAAGTCTTCTTCATTCCTTACCTTCCAAAACAAAAAGAGAGAAAAATATTACAACTACGCATTTGGAGGAGACAACACTGAAGACAGCCGGTTTCAAGATTCAGAAGATTAAAGAGTGATTACCTTCTCTTCAGATTTCATCACAAGTTTCTGAAGCACCAAGAAGTACAAAGCAAAATATTAGAATCCAGTTTTCTAAAACATACACATCAATGGGATTTATGTTATCATGCAGCTGTTTTAAAAGTGATGCCTCACTGTGATTACATGTCTAGTCAAACCTCTTGTACCTCACTCCATTCAATGAGGCAGTCCTTTCAGAGAAGAGGGCACAACCTTACTTCCAAGTCTGACTGACCAGTTAGTTGGAACACGGCAGACTGCCATAATAGCACTGGTCTCCTGACAAGCATCCACATTCAGGGGAGTGCTTTTGTCACTTTAACTTGCCTCACCCACAGAGGCTGAGCACCACTTTAGGGAGGAAAACCTCTGCCATGTGTTTGTGCTTCATCCATCCACAGTCAGCAGCTCTCAGGCACAGCCTGCCCTGCTCCCACTGCTCTCCAGCTGATAAATCTTTCAGCTGGAAAGGAGATGCAGAGGAGGGGTAGAAAAGAAGCAAAGCTGCGCACTGGAGTCAGGTACTCGAAGGAGATCAAACTGGCTGACACTGAAGTGCTGCAACTACCTCAATGATACATTTCATAATTTACTGCATTTACTTTCATTGGGGAAAAAAAAAACAACCCACAAACCCAAAAGGGAGTAGATAGCCTTCAGCAGGTAACTTCTCTTTGGCTTTGCACACATTTCCCTCTCAAGGAATCCCCATCAACTGAAATGATCAGGGCTTCTATCTCCTCTTGCCTACCACTCAAGTTCTGAAGCTCTTACCTATTTCCTTCCTGCAAGTACATTTGGAAGTTCTCACAATCCATGACCCAGAGATGCCATGAGGTAATAAATGGTTTCTTTGAACAAGTTTATTCTTAGATCAGCAAATTAGTTTAAGGCCCAGCCATCCCCATTTGCTTTGGTCAAATCTATCAGCAGCATCTAGACTTTGAAGGAAAATAAAAACCAGCCAGGGGACCAAAACCATAAAAAATAACCAGTGTGTCAGATTGTTGTTGGGAACAGCATTCACAAAGAAAAACTGTGGGCTGTGGGGCTGCAGTAGCTTCTCATGAACTCAAAGCATTCCAGGCAGCCTCACGGAGTTGAAGAAAACAGAGAAATCAAAATGCTCTCAATAGAATTTTCCCTGGTGTCTGTGGGAGAACATGAAGTTACACTCAAGTTACAGGTGCACAAGAAAGGGTCTACGTTTTTTAGTAGCTGTGATTATTAGCTTATCATCAGAAAGGCAGTTTAGATGATACATGCAGTTTCTCTTAAGTGTCTCTGGAGATGTCTCAGTGGTTGAAAGGAAGCTCCTGGTTCATGGGACAGTTCCTAAAAGCATTTACAGATTTGACAATTTAATAATGCTATGTGTGAATAAGCAAAAAGGAGTACGATAATGTCTTCACTGAAGTGTTCTGCTTTTAACTCACACTTCCCAAACTTCTAATTGTAAGGGTGGCGGATTCTTTTTGCCAGAGACAGTGGTTATGTACTCCCTGGACAGCACAAAGAAATAGTTTTCAAACAGCTGTTTAAATATTGGCAGGACAGCTAACGACTAAAGTCTTTTAGGCAGCACTGGTTATTATTCTGGGAGTTTGGGAGAGTTGGTGGAAGAGGCTGAGTCAGTAATGTCAGAAGACACAAAGGACAGTAGGGACCACAGGATTAAGGGTAGCTCTGCAATGCATTCCCACCAATAACGGGAAGGAGTCAACTCACACAAACTCCACTGCAGCTGAAATTATCCCAAGCTGAGCTAATGCAAATGTCCACACCACCAGCTTTCTTTTGTATTCAATGTACTTTAAAAACTGCTGATGCCAGGGAAACATATTGTGGAAAAAAAGAGGTGGATTTCTGAGCCAGACAGAAGAAAAGTTGGTTCCAGATCAATAATTCAGACCACTCCAGCAGAGAAAGTTATGCTGAATATCAAATCACACAGCCAAAGCACTGAGCTGTTACTTCCTTCTGAGGTTCTAGGCTCTTTCAGACCTCCTTTCAGGACAGAACTCAGGAGTGATTCAGACAAGCAAGTTACCCAGGAGCACAAGAATGCACCAAAGTCTAGCTAGTCCTATGCTGTGTCTTACAGGACTTAGTAATGACTGAGAAAAACTTAGACATGAAACAAGTAAATGCTTCCTAGCATGCTTCATTAGTTCTCAGAAGTCATATAGCAAAGGACTTCCTGAGCAGCGGTTGCATCTAGACACTCGTGTTTGGTAATGAACTAATAGACCTATCCTCCAGGAGGTGGTCTACCCCCTTTTAGAACCTAGTCATAGTTTTGAATGCTGCAACGTTCTTACAGTAAATTCCATGCTGGGGGAGAAGAAACAAAACCAAAAAACAAACCAATACAACCAAAAAACACCTTTCCTTTGGAGCTGAATATGCTTGCATGCCAGTGGGTGCTCCCTGCTCTTGTGCACTAGTTCACTTTAACCAATGCTGAGCACAGGGATTTATGCTCTTAAAGAACCATCCACAGCAATCCCCATATCAGTAGTCATATTTACTTCCTTTAAGACATTCAAAGTCAGAGTGGGTGTAATAAGTGTTGAAGTACTAACCCCCAACTAGGCTTATCAAGTTTCAAGTATCTCTAAAGAAATCTGTAGGGTACCACCTTCTGCTGTATGTGCAAAGGGCTCATGTTTTCATAAGTGTGTCCACTTCCACATTGCGCAAGAGCTGCAAGCAGAAGGTAAATATGAAACCTTCCTTAAATTGCACAGTGTAAATTAAGAAGGAAAACTCTATGTCTAACCAAAGACAAGAGTCATATCTCTTCAGCCCCTTCATATTTTGACATTTCTAGTATCACTCATTTACACTTTCATTATAACTCTTAGAAGACTCTCTTCTACAAAGAACAGTTTTTACACCATCATATGTTAGAATTCTGGTTAGCTTTCTTTTCTAGTTTTAACTACCTTGCTTTTAGTAACTGTCATCCAGCTCCCTATGCAGTCCCTTCACCCAAGTTCTGTGAACTGAAGGTGAAGGTTTTCAACAGGAAAAAAACAGAGAACTTGAATGCTAAAGTCCTCTATGAGGAGGGCACAAAAACTCATACCACGTGGCTGTGGGGCACATTTAGAACAGAAGTCTCTTTATCAGCCATACTAGATCTGAGCCCTAACAAAAAGTACAACTGTTTAGAAACAGAACTGCTAAAATGAAACAAGAATTGCTAAACAGGAAAGTTCTTGTTAAGAAATAAGAACTGCTAAAATTACCTTCCTGCCTATGAATTTATTGGTAACAACATTTTTAAAACAATAAAGTGTTAAAAACCTTAGGAACAAAAATCTATAAAATAAAATGGAATTTCCAATGACTACTTTCATACTACTTTAAATCTGCCTCCAGGCAAAACAAACACATTAAGGGAATCAGACATTTTTACCACAGTTTTCTCCTTACTCTTTATGTACCCTTTAGGGCTTGCTAATATTCATGGAAGTGGCACACAAAGCCAGAGCTGTGCCACGACACACAATAACTCAAAACAAAAATCAAGAATGCTTGGCACAGTATTCATCAGAGAGCCTTCATTTGCTAGTCTTACACTGTCATTTTTCCTTACATTGGTACTTTTGCTGCTGTGGTTTGAAATCTTACTCTTTGCTTGATCTCATTTTAAATAACTAACATACATTTTCTGCAATCAAGAAAGATATCATCATATAAATAATTAAATTTATGAGTTGAGGGTTATCAGGCATGGGAACAGGCAGGCCAGGGAAGTGGTGGAGTCACCATTCCTGGAGGTATTTAAAAGATGTGTAGATGCAGTGCTTAGGGACATGGTTTAGTGGTGGACTTCGCAGTGCTGAGTTAATGGTCGGACTCAATGATCTCAAAGTTCTCTTCTAACCTAAATGATTCTAAGATTATACAACCAGCACATGGCAATATCTTCCAACACAGAACCACCAAATCAATAATGAGGATATAAATTTCACACAGTTTTCAATGAATGGAAGATTTGTAACAGCACATCCAAATATATAGCAGCATAAAATTGTAAACATCCGAGACAAGTCAGTCTACAAGTACAAGCAGTCAAAATAATCAAGTGAAAAAAAAGAAATACTATTTTCTTTAAGGCATTACTTAACACTGGCCATACAAGTAATTCTGCTCACAGTTCAGGAAACACTTCAAAAAGATAATGCTTACAAGAATTCAAACTAACACCTGGAATCGGAGGGGGAAATGGCAAAGCAAGCTAAAATAAGATCTGCAACATTTTAAGCAGCTCTGAACTTCTAAAACAGAAAACTGAGACAATATTAGGTAACTGATCTTAAGTACAGAGTATCATATCAATCATTAAACCTGGACACAGAACAGATCTGTCAGATCTGCCCAGCTCAACACAGACCAGTTCTTTAATACACTACTTCTAAATCTGTGTTTTAACTCTAAAAACCTGAGGTCTATCCAAAGGTAGATTCACACTAAAGTTTTATGGGTGCAGGCCTAAAGCCCCAGGTCCTACCCGTAGGTCATTAAATACGAATTTCAGTTTACACTGAAAACAAGAGAGAAACCTATAAAGCAGATTTCTTCTTTTAACTACAACCTGTAAGACTAACCTGAGAAGAATAAGCTCCACTACAGTACGGTGCCACCAAAATTCACAACTCTTCAGGGCTCCTCACAATCACTGTTGAATGCAAAGAAGTATAGGCTGGCTTACCCCAGGAACTCAAGTGCAACAGGCCATTAAAAAAAAAAGAACTGAAAAATCCCTGCTTTTGCCCCAGGAGAAATTTTTGTTGATATTCCCAAATGTTACATGTATCAAGTGAGAAAAAGAATTCGGTAGTTCCCTCTGAGGAAGAGAAACTCTCTGCTATAGAACCCGTGACACCAACAGAGCTCCGAGACAGGCCCTAAACTATAGTAATTCAAATCCTGTTTCCTGTAAGATCATAGACTAATTCAGGTTGAAGGGAACTTCAGGAGGTCATTGCTCCCTCTCAGCTTTTAGAGACTTCCAAACAAGCGAAGATTTTGATCGTAAGCAGATGCTCAAAAAGAATCAAAGCTGATTTTAAGTCCAAGCTATAGTTTTCTATCTTAGGTTGCCTCCTATACCTTTACTTCTGCAGGACTTCCTGTGGAAAATATAATTTATGCCCTCAAGTCTTCCACATATAACTTAAAATCCATCAGTGAATTACACAGACATATTGGATAGAGAAACAAGTACCTTTGAAAGAAAAATTTCTTAAAAATTTGATGAAAACAAACAGCAGAGTAGAAAAGAAAGACTCTAATAATCTTGCTGAGGAAACAGCATGTCTCATGTCCACCCCAAATACAATAGTAAGCTGAGCAGTCATACCCATACTTGCTAGCCATTAAGCATGCTGGCTGACACATGATAGCACAGATACTGCTTCTTACCCAAAAGACAGAAAATGTGGATAAGCACTGCGTAATGGGAGGTAGACAACCCAGAAACTAGACTTCATTAATTCTACTGGTCAAAGAGTTACTTATTACTATGTCAATGTTTTACAGTAGCTTGGGAAAGCTCTCCCAAAAGGGCTGTGTCAACAGATAAGTTTATAAAATTGTGTATGTCATACCAGTAGTTAAATCTGGTATTCAGGAGTAAGTTATTAATCAGTGATCCAGCAAAAACTTAAATATTAAATATATATCAATCATTATTGCCCTCAGTAATCTCCTAAACTTCAGACCAGCTGACAGCGGACATCAGCATTTTCAGGACTGGAGTCCTGCAGACCCTCAAGTCCAAACTGAGGGACCTGACACCAGATGCAGGGAGGGCAGAATAGAGGAGAGAACAGGCACATCACAAGGGCTTGAGGTTAGATTACAACACTCCTCCTCAGCTCCAGCTGGTTTTGACCTTATTCCCCATGCTGGATAGATGTTTGGCTCAAGCAAAGGAAAACATTTGTATTAGGGGTGCTTCCTAACCTGAAGTTTTTTTCTGCTTGTTTGCCTTCACTACACTACCACCTAATGGGTTCTGTTGAGATTTGCCATTAGCCTTTGCAGATACTTTTGACAATACTGTCCCTGAACAGCATCCCTTTTTCAGACCAAAATTATCCTGTTCCTTCCCACAGCTCTGGCAAAGGAATTCAGGTTCAGTATTTTCATGGGTTTGTACAGAGATTAACAGCATGAGTCTCAACAGGACCTACAGGTCCCTGCAATGAAGGATAGAGGCTGCCCATGTCTGAGGGCCATGTCTGTCTACTGCAGGGCTCTTTCAGAGGCAAAGAGAGAATAGTTAAATCCAGCTTAACAACCCTAGCCAAAGAGAAAGATCCTGTTTCAAAAGCTTTAAGACATTGGCGGGGAAAAAACTTAAGAGAATGGGAGGTAACCCAATTTGACTGGACTCCTTCCTAACCGAAAAGGCAATACTGATTGAAAAGTTACCCTTGTAGATGACAGCTGAGATATATGAAAGTGCTGAAAGCAGAAATAAGACTAGAGATCGCACTAAACTGCTTGCTGAAAATTTTTTGAAAGAACTCAAAACTAATAGAGTCTTTGAGGTAAATGCAACTGCTGCAAAAATAACACTGACCAAACAGTGTCATCTAACCCTTAAGAGTAACAGTAAACAATGATGCAGAAATCATTATTTCGTATCCTAATGCCTTTCAAGTCCCCCATGGATGTTAATTTGGCCACAGAGCTACCAGTCACCACCCCAATGTCATATCCGTAGCAGCAGAGACCACATTCAGGTGAAGAGACTTGTCCAGAGGACAGCGAGTCAGTGAGCAAGTTCATGCTGTAACTATTAATTTTCCACAATATTAAAGAGTACCTAGATTACCTGTGTGGACACTGCTTTATACCACTGTCCTTGTTAAGTGGGGCATTTACAAACTTATTTGTATTACAGTTCCACTCTTCCTAGAAAATAGTTACTCTGGTTCTTTTCCCAGTTTCAGGGTGTTTTGACAGGCAAGCCAAAGGACTCAAATTTCTGCCTCTTTGTGATCCTACAGCAAGGCATTAACAACCCAGGTAAAAAAGTCAAGGGTATACTGCAGCAACATTTGCCTACCAGTGACCCCTGCAGAAGTGAGAACGTGCAGGAGACAGAAAGGACGGAAGGGCTGGAGGACAGCAGGCTGACAGTTCAGTTTTTCTTTCTTGAATGTACCCCAAAGCACTCGCACCCACTGCTACCGGCAGCACCCAGAAGCCCAAAAGGATTCACTGCATAAGTGCAAAGAGGGGAAGCACTAAAAACACCCCATTTCCCCCACCAACACTATTTAGTTCAGGAACTCCTTGAATGAAACAGTGGGTAATTCCAGACTTGCTTGTCACCAGCTTTTCTCACCTGTTACATGCTCTCCTTAGCTTCCACACCTGCAGTCATGTCAGCATATGGACAGAAGAGACAGGAAGTAATCAAAATATTTAATTACTGCCCAAGAGAACTGTATCATGAAGGGATGTGCAAGACTGGTTTCAGAGAAAAGCGCCATTTATAAGTGTCTACATTCAAATTAGCTAAGAGTCAACCTGAGACTGTTAAAGGAGCTGTGTATCTGTTAAATGGATGGCTCCTCTCCTATCTTCTAAAAATACTCTTCAAAATACTGGTATATGTCCAGTGGAAGAAAGAACACTTCTAACCAGCAACCGCTAAGTAGTTTTTCTACTGTTTTATTCCAAGGACAGAAAAGCAGTGCACTTTAATGTAAGTGAACTGATAACAGACTGTGATGGGAAGAATACTGAAAAATAACAAAGTAATAAGACAAAAATTCCTAAAGCGTAGGACAGTAAACTCCCAAAAATACTTTGGCAAGAAAACTTCTCTAAAGCACAAAGAGGAAGAATACTCATCAATAGTACAGCAACAGTATCAAGGGACAGAAATTACATATCCTGATAAAACAGATCACACTGACCTAAAAAACTCAGATCTTTCAACATTTTCTTCCTCCTTTATATCAATGGTAAATATACTAGCTGTGACTCCCCAGTTCACAGGGCATGGACTAAAATTCTCAGAAATGTACAGCTGACTGTGCTACCCAAAAGCACAAAAAAACCCCAAACCAAAACCCACCAAAAAACACATTCCCCCAACAGCAAATCAAGGGTGTCACAAGAACTAGCACTATTTGCTACATAAATGCAAGCAGTAAGACTTAAGACATCTTGATCATTTTTTAGGAGAGAAGACACACATTACCTTCCATTAACTGACAAAGAATACTTGACAAGAAAAGGCATTCCTAGTGACTCTCCATTCTCTCATCCGTAGACTTTAGCCAGGAAAAATCACAGTACTTTCATCAGGTTTACAGTGAAAGTGAGAAATACAATGCAGATAGCATCCCTAAAGCATTATCATCATGCATGTGTAACTTTTTAGCAAGAGGGGACAGAGGAGGACACATGGACTATTATGCTGTTAGCAGTTCGTTATTTAATTATTGTATTTTCTGAGAAGAAGAACACAATCCTTTAGGTGTCTAACCCTGTCAGAAGGAATAAAAAGAACTCAAGGAATGGGGTTGTATTTAGGAAATTGAGATATCTATTGGCAAAACAAGAAGACCTTGCACACTGAAGAAAAGGAGATAATATGGGTATCTGAAGGGAGAGACCATAATAAATGCACACTCCTTTCTCCCCCATAAGATTACACTGCTGGGGATATTATCATTGTGACTAGCTAGATGAAAAACTGTCTTTTCTTCTCATAGCCTCAGTAGGTCAGGCTACAAAGTCAGTACCTTTTATTTTTCATTGAAACCCATAGGTTAGGTAATTTCTTGTGACAGAGCTAGTTTCTGGTCAAAGATCTGTGAACTCTAAGGCAGGTTATTAATAACCACACATGTCCCCCTATCTGCTGGTGTTGATGAAAGACTTTCTCTATTTCTATTAAGTGTATGGGCCAAGCTCTTAATTAGGGCTTTGGACAAAGTGTTATCGCAGAGCCACTAGAGACACTACAACTAAGTTCTGATCCTGGGGTAAGAACTCCCAACATCTGTTCCCCAAGATAAAAGTATCAAGTTGTTGTTATGCATTGTTGAGCATTTCTCCCCTGCCTCAGAAGTAGTAGTAAATAAAGTTCATTATACAATGGACACATAACTCTCTGCTTTATGCTAAAGAGTTCTATGGCAACTGTATTGTATAAAGACAAAGCAAAAATGGATACTGTTCCAAAAACTGCATAAACCTAAGTACAAAAGACAAAGACAGATTCAGGCGACAGGGGACAGTGAGACAGTATCAGGATTTGAAACAAGTATCCTAACCTGAGTAATGTTTTTATTGTTGTATTTCACTGTGTTTTTCTTAACAGATCCACAAATACAGGAGAGTTTTAAAAAATATCAATTAACTGATTCTGTAAGTTCTTAAGGGAAATGCCTCCTGTGTGCAAGGGGCAGCACTAGTGACAGCACAATAATGCTTGTTTGAGCCTCCAACAAGTTAGAGATAAGAAAGGAAAGCTGACATCTTGACAGAGCAGATCAGGAGATTCAGCCAGGGGATTTATTCACATGGAAAAAAGAAGGCACACAGTTTGAGTCTAACAAGGCAAAGAAGAGATGTGGAAGATGTAAGGAGAGCAGTGACAATACCAAAGAAATTGACTGAAGAACTCCCACAATATCTTTCTCAGTAGAGAAGAGCAAAGAAGATAGCCTATGTCAGAGCCCATTAACAAACAGATGCTGCAGTTATCAAGAACAATTTGATTTAAGCCTCAACTTTAGATATGTGACAGATAAACCCAGAAGTTCAACACTGTGTAAACAGCAACTGCACAACACAGCTTGAGAAAAAGGGCCTAGAATAAGGTCTGAACTGCAGGTGATGCCAATTTGTAACACAGTTGAGATTCATTTTCTCATAGAAGTCAATAGGGTCTTACAAGGAGCAACAGCTCCTGGAAGAATGAAGAAAAAATTTGTCATCTATGTCAAGATGGATGGGATCTAACTCACAAGAGTCACAGAGCAATGCACTGTGTGGTGTGTGGGGCAGGACTTCATAAGGGACAACCTCTCTCTCCGTTCTTCCACAGACATGCAGTGCAAACTTGGATTTAACTTTTAACAGCATTTTCTTAACATGACATAGCCAGCCTCTTTCTGAGGTGCTCAGATATAGTGCAGTTATGATGAACACAATAGAGAAGCTTGTATTTCACAGATACAAACTTCAGCTGCCATCAGTTCTCCACAAACTTAGCAGTGGTCTAAAATGGCACCTTTCCTGACTAAGTGGATTTGAGCAAGCACAAGAAGTCCTCAGCTATCCGAGCTCATGGTTATGTCTGCAAAGCACAAAAACCTTTGAGCAGGCCAGCACATCTGTGCAACCCGGCACAAAGACAATTATGCAGATCTCAGAATTACCATAGCTGTATCAGTGTAGTACTGAGCCCAAGTTGAGAATTTCCACCTCTCAGCTAAACGACGAATTTGTTCAGGTACAGCTCCTTATAGATTAATCTCCGGTGCTTCTGGATCTAGAACTAGATTAGTCATTTACTTATAGGCAATAAATGTTCTTTGGTTTCAAAGCTACCACCTTCAAGAAACCTACAGGAACAGTGAGATGAAACATAACGATTTGAGCTTAACAGTTCCAAGTTCCAAAAAGAACTAAAGAAGGAATCTTTTGGTCTTGTGTCCCCATCTCACTGAACCACTTTCAAGTCAGAGGTTTTTAAACAAGCATACATTAGGGATTATCTGAATCCATCATGTTTGTTCAGCGGCACAACTAGTTCTGCTTAATTTTGTATTTTTTGTAGCTTTTAACATTTTATAGCAGAATCTAATACTGATAGCAAATCAGCAGTTTCCTCTCCTATTTCCTAACTATATGCAACAGTTTTCAAGTTCCAAAGGTCATTAGACAGTTAAAGACAACTGGACACCATAATTCTGATAAGTCCTTATTCAGTCTGCTCAAGCTTAAAAAGCCACATACCCTCAAACTCTGAACCTCCACATTTCGAGTTGCTAATATTTTGGGTTTTTTCTGACAAAAAGCTGATTTAAATAAAGAACATTCTAGTTATTTCTCCCCAAGTAATGACAAGCACAAAATAAAAGACTGAGATTCACTTTCCTATAGCTAAATTGGCTGATCAGTATTATCAAGAGGAAAAGATGCCACAGAAGATGTCTTCAGAGCTAGCTAGTCATCTGACAGGCCTCTCTAAATAAAGATCCTCAAGCTTACTAGCAGAAACATCACTGTAATAGCAAACACTCTTTAAATTCCAGCTGCCAGAAAATATTTTAATTGAAAACTCTCGAACAGTTTCGACACTGGCTGTGAGATGTCACATTCAGTTGTGAGGAAGAGAAGATCACTCCAGATGGAAGAGCTCTGATCCAACATCTTGATAGTGAAACGATCATTTTTGGAGAGCTTTTTCAATCCAACCCCGTTTTGACCAAATTGCTATGATCTGATAAAGGACTGTTGCTGTACAAATAAGGAAGTTGGCTTTATTGCCCATGACATTTAAATAGCAAATGCACTTGCTTGCAAGAGGCAGCCAAAGGTCTACCTCAAGAAGGCTTACAGATTCATGAGTATAAATATAACTTAAACCGGTACAACCACACACAGTCACAGTTTGTGAGCAGCTTTCCAGGACAGCCCTATTCCAAGGCATTTCAGAGTTTGCTCTAGTGGCTAGATGAGGATTATTGAAAAGTCTGCATCTTAGAGTAATAGTTGCATCTGTCACGCATTACAAGAAAATGTGTGTTTGCTTAGGGCTTAGAAATATACAAACTTAAGGCTGCTTCTACACCTAAAACTCAAGTACTTGGTTTACAGCCACTGGTGTTCTGTATAGTATGTTTTCTATGTCAGTGCACCACAAGGACTGTAATTCCTTTCCTCCCTTCCCATTTCAAAAGCCATGAAAGTTTGGCAACCAGTATACCCAAACTGACAAAAAATGTGACCCAAGCATCTTGCAGCTATTCTAAACTACGGTATAACTGTGTTTTACATATATATACATGTATGCACACACACACATTCTTCTATAGTATAGAACAGCTAAGAGATACTTAAGTCATATTACCTTGCAATGCATCATTGGCACATTGACTGCTACTACAATGGATAAAAATAACAATACCAGCAATCAGAATACCATCACAATTCCTCTTACTGATGGTAGTGTATGTTAAATTAGGGCATCCAGATATTGAGTCTTCAGGTGACTACACATTTTCTTTCAGTGTCTCCTGAACAAGGTTTAACATAAAAGGTGCAAACTGGAAGCCAGAAGACAAAGTTGAATTTCTAGTTGTGTAATTTATCTGCCTCATGACTTTCATATGTTGCTGGTTTTATATTTATAAATTATTTTTACCTTGTAAAGTGCTTATGCTCGCCAAATGTAAGGGCCAACAGAAGAGTTCTTTAACTGCATGTATTGAAAGCTAGACCCTCTAAAATAGTGCCTCATGAGAGGCTGTTCCTAGGTCATCATCATTTTTATCAGCAGGCTTATCCCAAATTGATGGCAATTTCCCGTGCTTACACCAAAAGGCTAACATGTAATAGTATTTGTGACAAGCAATATAGCTTAACCACAGTGTCTGTAGGACTTGGATGGCACCCTTTGGACACTTATTTCTACTTTGTCCTATTCCTAAAAATCAGATGGATTTATTGGTGCTAAAGGAGAGTAGCAAGGGGCTGTAGTCTTGCATTAGCACTGCTTGGTACAGTGCCCTCTCCCAGTCATATGGCAGGAGACTGGCTGCCAGCACTCCCATTTGCAGGACACCTACTGCAATACTGTCCATAAAATTTTGTTCAGGAATGATCAGCATCCTGCACAGACAGCTCTTATCTTAATTGTGTGTGTCTCAGTACAGAGTCAATTCTTCCACCAGCTTTGCTTACCAAGCCTCTTAGAGGAGACTCTTGCCACACGTAAGATTTTAATGAATTTGAGCTTTTGAGGAACTCATGAGCAAGGCCACTCACTCCAAGGTGTGGTGTCTTCTTAGCCCAAGATGCTGAGGAACATAACTGGTCATCATTTTGCTACCACTGCTGCCAGTTACACTTCATGTATTAAACATGCATTACAGCAGCCTGTTAGACTAAGACAGAAACTAAAGGATCTCACGTGTTCAAACAAGCCACAGTAGTTCTTACCTGAATCTCCTCAGTCTCATCCACCAAGAGGAAACTCGCTACTTTCTCTGTCATCTTCCTTCTCTTGGTCTCCTCATCCACACCCTCCTCCTCTTCCTGTTCTTGGGGTTTGCCAGCATGGTACACAGTGACAGGGTGCTTCCTTCTGTTCCCCCCAGCATGTGTTCTCTTCTGACACTCCACACAGAGGTTGATTTTGCACACCTGGCACCTCACTGCTGCTATCTGCCTTGAGCCTGTCATGCTGGCATGCATTATGTTCCCATTGGCACCTTTGCAGGAATCACAGTACGGAACATGGCCGGGTCTTATACGGGTCCGTTCGTGGTTCCGTAACCTTTCTGGCTGATGCAGCTCTTCTTCACAACGCTGGCACTGTAGGCTCCTACACTCGTCACACTCAAAGATTGCTTCATCTGTCCCACTGCAAACATAGCTTTCCTGGCACAGGAGTGTCGTGTTCTGTCCTTTCTCTGCAGTCTGTGTGTGGGCACTCATCTTCAGATTTCTTTAAAGCAATGTTTTTCTCTCCTGTTTCTGTAAAAGTCAGTTGCAGATTTAGTATTTTCATAAAGGAAAGAAACACCAAGAGGACTGCTGTCTGTACTTAATTTTAAATAATTAATATATGTTTCTGTAAGATTCATACACTGACCTGCCTCACAGGAAGAGTCTTGTTAAGTGTTAATGAAGTTTTCCTTCTCCAAAATAAACCTAAACAGCGTGGCTGGTTTCATGTATTACTATACCCAAATGCTGGTGTACATTCTTTCTCCACTTAGCTGTCTAACATACTTTCAGCAATAAGAAGAAAACCCCAGCCTGGTGTACTCCTGGAGGTACAGCAAGTATTTCCCTGAAGCAGAGATCGAAGGGACACAGCTGCTGACAGAGACAAAAAATGCATCAGAAACGCACAAGTGCATATACATGTACACACACACACACACAAAAGGACCGTGTCAAGACTAGAAAATTCTCTGCTTTCACTCCACAGCTAAGCTCCTCCTTCAGAGAGTTCACAGTATTTATTCGCTGGGAATTTCCTGATGCGCTCCGCCGGATAAACAAAACCCCTCTCTCTTCGAGCGCTCCCTCGGCGGCGCTGGCAGACGATCGCCCCGGCGGCCAGGCTGCCACACGGCGGATCTCCAGCCTCGTCGCTGCCGCCNTGGCACAGGAGTGTCGTGTTCTGTCCTTTCTCTGCAGTCTGTGTGTGGGCACTCATCTTCAGATTTCTTTAAAGCAATGTTTTTCTCTCCTGTTTCTGTAAAAGTCAGTTGCAGATTTAGTATTTTCATAAAGGAAAGAAACACCAAGAGGACTGCTGTCTGTACTTAATTTTAAATAATTAATATATGTTTCTGTAAGATTCATACACTGACCTGCCTCACAGGAAGAGTCTTGTTAAGTGTTAATGAAGTTTTCCTTCTCCAAAATAAACCTAAACAGCGTGGCTGGTTTCATGTATTACTATACCCAAATGCTGGTGTACATTCTTTCTCCACTTAGCTGTCTAACATACTTTCAGCAATAAGAAGAAAACCCCAGCCTGGTGTACTCCTGGAGGTACAGCAAGTATTTCCCTGAAGCAGAGATCGAAGGGACACAGCTGCTGACAGAGACAAAAAATGCATCAGAAACGCACAAGTGCATATACATGTACACACACACACACACAAAAGGACCGTGTCAAGACTAGAAAATTCTCTGCTTTCACTCCACAGCTAAGCTCCTCCTTCAGAGAGTTCACAGTATTTATTCGCTGGGAATTTCCTGATGCGCTCCGCCGGATAAACAAAACCCCTCTCTCTTCGAGCGCTCCCTCGGCGGCGCTGGCAGACGATCGCCCCGGCGGCCAGGCTGCCACACGGCGGATCTCCAGCCTCGTCGCTGCCGCCCGAGCGGACAGGGCAGAGCCCCGCGCCCGCCGCCGCCTTTGTGTGCCCCAGCAGCCGCCGGCCCTGCGCGCTCCCGGCCGGACCCGCGACCCGCCCNGCACGCCGGGAGCTGTAGTCCGGGCCGGGCCGTGCCCCGCCCTGGCCGCGGCCCCCCAGCACCCGGCTCCCCTCCTTTAGTCTTCCACCTGCGCCTCGCACCTGCCTGGGTCCCCGGAGAAGGGCAAACAGCCCCCAGCAGGCTTTGAGATCGAAGCTCATTCCTGCCATCGGCTGGGGAACGCCCAAGCGGCTGCTCCCAGGCCACTCTCCAGGTTTGGCAGGTGAATGGGTCACGGTGTCCGCCGGAGGGAGAGCACTTGGCGCCCAGCTCTCGGGGGTCTAAACGAAGTCTCGACAAGCAGAGCCATCGGCCAGTGTCTTTTTTCATTTTTGTGACAGTATCCTCAAGTTATGGATGACCTGCTGCCCTTTATTTAGCTGAAAGAGTGCAGATCTGAAATAGCGGCACACACCTGCAAAAAAATTGCAGATTCACAGTCACGAACTGGAGCTGTGGGAATGGGTTGTGGATCAAATGCTAATGGTTACGTCACCAGAGGAAGGACATGCACATTTCCCTTCAGTGGACTTTATGCCTTGACAACCACTGACAGGCAGCTATAAGGTGCCCCTTCTGTGGTCCTCTGCTTTGGTTATAGAAAAATAATTATAAGAGGGAGCCAAATTACATAAGTGGATACCCATGCAGAAGGCAGTGGTTGCAAGTTTACCTTTTGTAAGCTGAACTATTATTTCACAAAACTCAGTCAGCAGGTCCAACTATGACAAAAATGAGGCATTGCTGAAGTTCCTAACACTCAGAGTGACTGAGGCCCTCTCAGAATTCAAGTGTATCGCTGAAATATCACAAATATTCACATAATACTCTGAGCTGGAAGAGACCCAGAACGATCAAGTCCAAGTCTTAAGTGTATGGCCCATACTGGGACCAAACCCACAGCCTTGGCACTCTTAGCACCATGCTCTAAGTACTTTTGTTCTACTAGATTCTACTACATATATTTGTGTAGGCATATACATGATTTAACTATTTATCTCCTATGGAGTTTAGTGATGAGGAATGACTGAAGACTGGCACAGTAACTCTCTTCCCTTCACTCTTCCATACTGTTATGATAATGTATTTTCACTCAGTATTATGCATAAAGATTAATCAAAAAGATCAACAAAACAGAGTAGCATCTATAGAATAAAATATCTTCAGAGTGAAAAAATCCTAAAGTGTATATAATTAATATATATGAGATAGAAACTTTTAAATCTCACAGAGCTGTTCACAAAGAGCCAAGAAATCTGAGTGTAACACCTAAGGGAAATTCCTCTAAGTGGCTCTATTTAGACTGGTAAAGTGATAGAGTTATTAAAGGGTATGAGGAAGAGAAGCAGTATGTGATTATTAATTTTGTGGTGTTAAAAAAATACACTTGAAGGCTACTTCCGTTGAAAATATTACAAACTGTACAAAGCTGCACTACTTATTACTTTCTGCATAAAGCCTAAGCATTCATCACCCACTGTTTCCTACTTCTCTCTCTTAGAAAAACTGCAGCACTGCTCCTCCTGCAATAGGAAGAGTAGATTTAATTTCTCTTTTAAATTGCCCTCCTTATAACCATGTATTTGGTTTCGTTATGTGTCAAAAATCAACTCCGTCTGTTCCTTGAAAACAAATTTTACTGATTTCCATGGGAGTAACATAGCATATGCTGAAGAGAGAGAAAGTGCACTGAATAAAGCAGATAAGCAATAAGGATTCAGGATCCCAGTGCTTAGTCATAGTTTTATAAAAAGTGTATCCACCACCGTGGCAGGTCCTTTTTACACTGTGATTCTGAAACTATGAACTGTTCACCCAGAAAACATTTAAAATGTTGAAAGGCTTTATATATATATGTTTAAAATACGCAGTCTACAAGCAACATGACCCCTGTACCTTGAGTTGCTGCCTACTATGTTTGGGATGATCTCTGATGCTTGAAATACATAACAATTTGTAGACATAAAAACTGCCTCTTTTAATTTTGGCCTTAATATTAAAAGCCATCTAATGCACTCTTCTTGATTGGTTTGAGCACGAAACTCTAGAGTTTGCAGCAAGGAACTGAACTAAGTAAACTATGGTCAGTATCTGGAAAGGGATCTCAGCTTCATAACTGAAGGGTAAAAAGATAACATGGACAGGTTTAGGGGTAGGTAGTTCTAAAATTTTATAGTGGAAAGTGTAGAGATGTGAAAATAGCTACATTTGCTGGATGCTTCTGATGCTATTCTTCCTTGATTAGGAAGGATACTGGAGCTAAAGTTCATGACTTGTATAAGAAGAGTAAATGCAAAATGGCCTATTTCTTTGGCTAAATGAAATAGATGAATGTATACATTAGGAAAGCCTTTCTAATGTTTCCTGTAAATAAAAGCTTATTGCAGCAGTGCAAGCGAGTTTAGGTTTCATGTTTCTTTTTCAAACAGGCAAAAGTTTCAGTCTAAGACAAGAGCATAGAAACAGAAGACCCTGAGGATTTTTTATATGTCCTCTCTGTTTTCCTTGATTTTTCCAGATACTCTTATAAATTATTTTCAATATTAATAGCAGTCAGTATTGCAGTTACTAAATTTGTGTTAGTTAAAGGAAGATATACAGGCTGCTTGGAACAAGCCCTAATTAATAGAAGGTAAAAATGCTGTTTCTGATTGGGGGAAGAATTTGCATTCAAACTTAAGTATTTCTTAAATATCTTATTGCTAAAATATTTACCCTTACACATCATCATCTTGTAAAGCAAGGTGATGAACAGGACCTTAGTTCAAGCTCAGTTGTTGACTGTTCAGCAGCACGTATGACGTCAGCCAGATAGTTTTAATCTGCTTTGTACTGAAGAAGTCAGTCTGCTTCAAATGTTTTTCTTACCATTACAGGTGGAGGAAATTTTGTCATTTGACTCTTGTCTTTTGAGCACTTTTCCTTAAATAGTGGAAACAGAAGTTTTTAAGGAGCTTTATGCACATACATTCATTTTGTGGTCTAATCATCTGTGAGACTATCTTCTTTTCATTCACAGTCACTTCCTCTTTCCATTTGCAAATCCTCGCCATCATTGGTGTAATTGCATTGGTCTTGCATGTAATGTTGAGGTAAATTGTACATTTTAAATTGTCTTTTAATGTAGTCTAAATGCTGGAAACAGGTCAGGAAAACGAACAGTTGTAGACCACGGCTAGGCCAACAGCACGACAACATCTTTCTCACAAGCTTATGCCTGCCTAGGACACTGGTATTTGCTCTTCTTGCTCTGTAAATCCTTAGATTTTTTCAGCCGATAGAGCCTTCCATGAAAGCCAATGGTATCCTGGGCTGCAGCAAAAGCAGCATGGCCAGCAGGTGAAGGGAGGTGATTCTGCCCCTCTGCTCTAGTAAGACCCCACCTGCAGTACTGCATCCAGCTCTGGGGTCCCCAGCACAGGAAAGACATGGAGCTGTTGGAGCAAGTCCAGAGGGGCCACAGAAATGATGAGAGGGCTGGAGCACCTCTCCTGTGAGGAAAGGCTGAGAGAGCTGGGGCTGTTCAGCCTGGAGAAGAGAAAGCTCCAGGGAGAAGTTATCACAGCCTTCCTTTTCTTACACCTGAAGGCTGTAAGAAAAAACAACTCTTTAGCAAAGCCTTTAGCAATAGGACAAGCAGTAATGGTTTTAAACTAAAGGTGGGTACCTTTAGACTAGATACAAGGAAGAAAATTTTTACAACGAGGGTGGTGAGACACTGAACCAGGTTGCCCAGAGAGGTGGTAGATGCCCCATCCCTGGAAACATTCAAGGTCAGGTTAGATGGGGCTCCGAGTAACGTAATCTATTTGAAACCGTCCCTGCTCGTTGCAGGGGTGTTTGACTAGATGACCTTTAAGGTCCTTTTCAACCCAAACTCTTCTACTGTTCTGTATCCTTACATTCACTGACTGGAAGACTTTTTTTCGTTTCAGCTTTCTAGGCCCTAAAATTCGCCGAGCTCGGCTAAAACACACGTCCTCTCCTTATCAGCAGCCTGCTAAACGCAATGGGCGTCTTGCCCACGCGGCTGTGCCTGCGGTGCGGAACCCTGGGCCGCCGCCACGGCCAGGTGGCAGCTCAGCCCGGCCCCAGAGCCCGGCCCAGGGGTCCAGGAGGGGTGGCAGAGGCGGGCAGGCGAT
>VWZF01007071.1:19148-243078 GCA_013396755.1 Sclerurus mexicanus | reverse complement strand
CCTTCCAGAGCCTCCGGCCGCCGCAGCCCGAGCGGCCGCGCCCGACCCCGACATGGCGGAGCCGCGGGCTGGCTCACGGTGCCGCGCCGCCTGCCCGCACCAAAGATGGCGGCCGCCGCCTCGCCGCTCTGTCCCCCTACCGCCNGGCCCCCGGCGGGCGGGGGGAGCCCATCGCGCGGCCGGGACGAGCCCTGCGCGGAGCTTTGCCGGCGCCCGGCGCTGCTAGCCCGGGCCCGGCAGCCTCGGACTGCGGGTGGGGTTTTTATTTGTCCACGCTGGGGAAACGGGTGACGCGATTGAACGATTTTCGACCGTACCAGGACAGAGAAGTTATTGTCCTTAACGTGGACGGGGGGAGGAGAGGGCTGTATATTCATAAAACACGTGTTAACAGCTCGTGCGTAAAAGAATCGAGAGTGATTCAACTATGTCAGTAACAGCTGTACGTGCACGCTGCATGTGTCTCTCCTGCTGTGTTTTTCCATGATAGAAAAACATTTTTGTCTGCCTGAAGGAGAGTTTTGGTTAAACACAGGGAACGTCCCCAACACAACTAGCGGTTTTTTGTTTGGTTGGGGATTTTTTGTTTGTTTTTTTTCTTTGTATTACTAGTCCTTAAACGGCTTTACAGGAAGTGAAGTCTCAGTTGGCTGGATCTCAGTGCATTCAGATTAAAATGCACGCATATGGATTTTTAGTCTTTTGTGTGTGTGTGTGGCGGGAAAGCCTTACTTCAGGTATTGCATCAGCATTTACGGAGGTGGTCAAGAGGAAATTAGAAAAAGGGAGAATAGGATGGTTTCCTACTTTTTAGTAAAGGACTGGCAGTTTCTTTGCCTCTGAGTGCCCGTTCACGTAAATGTTGTAGTGCCACAGCCATATTTATGTTTTGGGAAGAGTGATTCAAAGAAATTCACTTAACATGGAAGTTGATCAATGTTAAGTCACATGCCTTTNAGCCTCCGGCCGCCGCAGCCCGAGCGGCCGCGCCCGACCCCGACATGGCGGAGCCGCGGGCTGGCTCACGGTGCCGCGCCGCCTGCCCGCACCAAAGATGGCGGCCGCCGCCTCGCCGCTCTGTCCCCCTACCGCCACTCTATGGTCGGCCGCGTTACTGCCCGGCAGGGCGCTCCGGCACGGCGCCTCTGTGGTGGCGCGGCGCGGTGCACGCCGGGCCGGCGGCGGAAGGGGCGGGTCACATGNGTACGTGCACGCTGCATGTGTCTCTCCTGCTGTGTTTTTCCATGATAGAAAAACATTTTTGTCTGCCTGAAGGAGAGTTTTGGTTAAACACGGGGAACGTCCCCAACACAACTAGCGGTTTTTTGTTTGGTTGGGGATTTTTTGTTTGTTTTTTTTCTTTGTATTACTAGTCCTTAAACGGCTTTACAGGAAGTGAAGTCTCAGTTGGCTGGATCTCAGTGCATTCAGATTAAAATGCACGCATATGGATTTTTAGTCTTTTGTGTGTGTGTGTGGCGGGAAAGCCTTACTTCAGGTATTGCATCAGCATTTACGGAGGTGGTCAAGAGGAAATTAGAAAAAGGGAGAATAGGATGGTTTCCTACTTTTTAGTAAAGGACTGGCAGTTTCTTTGCCTCTGAGTGCCCGTTCACGTAAATGTTGTAGTGCCACAGCCATATTTATGTTTTGGGAAGAGTGATTCAAAGAAATTCACTTAACATGGAAGTTGATCAATGTTAAGTCACATGCCTTTTCATTTTGCGCTGGAGAAGTACTGTGGATAATCCTCCATAAGTACTTCCAATGGAATTATGAAAGCAAAACCCGTAGATTTTCAAAGGCTGTTACACATTCATGTTAAATCCCACCTTTCCATGCTTCCTTGCTATATAAGTCCTTTGTTTTTAGTCCATAAAAATCCTTTGTATGACGTATCCTTTTGGTCTTCGATGAATTGATTCTCAGCCTTGAATGCTCAGTGTTGTTTGGTTACTTGTCAGTTTGAAGAGACACATCCTATCTTCTTGCAAAAGTTATATTCTTTTCCCAGTCTGTCTTTACTTCCAAAAGCTATATCCCTTATCTAAAATTTTAAAATTCTCAGCAAATTAAGCAAAAATGCAAGGTTCTTATTACATTAGAAGTATACATGATTTTGGCCTAAAATAATCCTACATTAGTTCTTTATTAACTAGTTTGTTTAAGTGTTAGTCTGTTAAAATCAAAGCCTTAAAGGAAAAATTTATCCATTGGTTTAATTGCGAATGTACACGTTTAGCAGCTTTTTCAGTATACAGTATTTAACAGCTCTCTTTCAAGACTTAATGGCCAAGTTAGAATGGAGAGTCACTTATTTGACTGACTAGGGCTTTTATATGTGTGTAAACTAAATCAAATATCTTAAAGTTCTGATTACACACTTAATGGATCCCTAGGTAAAGGGCTTTTGGACTGAGACGTTGGTTTGGATAAACATGTTGCTTCATAATAACAGTTTAGGATGCAACTATTCTGTGGCAGTTACTGAACTCTTTCTAGATCACCTCTGAAAAACTAGGGTTTTTGTTCAGAAATTTATATACTTAAAAAAATCTATAATATGCTTTATCTCTCCCCATGTCTATTGTGTTTAACATTTAATCCTTGCTTGGCTTGCAGACAGTTTTGGAGAAAACTGTAGGGATCCGAGAAGGTGGTCATTTTCACTGAGAAAATCAGTTGAGTTGAAATAGAAGATTTTTCTTTTAGGGATCTCTTTTTGGTGCCAAGCAGTAATATAAACACCATCTTCATTGGGTGGCAAACTAGGAGGTTTTGTTTTCATAATGGAATGACTTAAATATCCACACATCACATAGAGAGTGATGGAAAAGTCTTTTATAGTACTAACTTTAACAGATTGATTTCCATCAGTCTCTATGTGATGTGTGGATAAGTCTGTTTTATAGTACTGACTTTAACAGATTGATTTATTGCCTATATTTTCTCTAGCTGCTTCTGAAAATGCTTTTGTTGCTCAGCTGCACCTTCATTTGAGATAAAATGTGTGAAATACTTTGTCACACATTAGGGGAAATGATTATTCACTCTCTGTTGTTGCCCAGATATTGACATTAGAATCAAATGTGAAAACATTGTGCAATTCGTAATAGGAATTACTCTGATTCTTAAAAAGCATTAAAAATATTTTTATGTGTGAAAGCTTTTCTTCAGGGACACTTCAATGAAACATAGTAACATGGACATACCAATCAAATATCTTGGTGTAACAGCTCTGTGACATTAGGATGTTACTTAACAGCATAGTTTTACACATTTACCAAGTATGTGGGTTTTGGCAGGCACTCTTGTAGTAATCTAGATGTTAATAGCTTAATCAAAGCTGGACTATAGTTAATTTAAAAAAAAAATAGCTTCAAGTCGGTTTTGCGCTTACTGCTCCCTTATTTGCGGGGCCATCCTGCACAGCTGTTTTGTGCAACTTTTTCTAGACTAAGTGCACAGATTTTTTTGTTGTGCAGAAGAATTGTTTTGAGAAAATATTGAAATTAAAATTTGATAAAATGAAATCGGGCTAGTTCGGCCATACTGTCACTGCATTTATGACTCTTCACTATATGTTCTTAAAACACATGAAGTTTGTTTATGCATTAACACTTGAGGGTTTTTACAGTTAATGGTAACTTTGTTTTATGTAACAGCAGTAAGTATTGTAACTTTGTTTCAAGGGGAACGTAACTGTTTTGCGAATGGTGAAGAGGTTTTGCAGGTTTTAAAGCAAAAGTTCTGATGTGTAAACAGAGATACTAAGGATATTAATCCTGTGACACTGGTAGAATAATGATGCTGCCCCAAGATAGAATTGTCAGTTTAAAATACCTTAGTTACCAGTGATTTTTGTTAAACTTGCATTCTGTTTATGACGTATCTCTTCACCCTTGTATTTAAGAAATAAAGTCAATAAAAGAGAAGGTTTAAAGAACATTATGATTTAAAAAGAAATTACTGCATTAAGAGTGCAGCCAGACCAGTAGAACCTCAGTTGCCTTTTATTGGGACTTTTGGAAGTCAGAGATAATAAAGAAGAACATGGGCAGCAATGTCGCAATGATAGTGACCCTTGTTTCATGGTAGTTGTGAGTTCTGTGTGATACTTGGGCCCAGCCCCCAGGCCAGACCTGTGCACTTGCTTAGTTGTGCATCAGAGTCAGCGTGCTCCTAGTGAACAAAGCTCTGTGCCAGCAGGGATCACACCAAGACAGAATTAACAAGCCCCAGTGGACTTAATCATATGGTTCTAAGGTTTGGTGATCCCTGTACCCTCTCCAAGTCTCAGAAGATTGTTGCAGCTGATTCAGCATGGTGCTTGGTTCCACCAGGACTTATGAACTCAAAGAGCAGTGTATGAAAGCAACTGAACTCCTTCTGGGCCAAAGTTGAACCTGGAATATTATAGCTGTGTTTATGTAGCACTTGCCTTAATTAGTAGCTTGGGCTAGTTTTGAGCTGGGTCCATGTAGAGTAAGCTTAGATGTTTTGCCATCGATGACAACTAATATGCAGCTTACAAAAATGTCCCAAGGCTAATAACACATGCACATATGTTACTGTGTTCACTCAGGTCAAGGATGTGCTCTTGAAGGAAGTCTCACAGTCACTGTCACTTGGGAAACTTTTATTTCACATTGGTTTGCACTATTTCAGTGGATGAGCTAGATTTCTTTTGGAGGAAAATGTATTGAAAAATGCACTCTTACATGCAAATGTATGAACCACCCCAAAATGTGTAGTATGGACATTAGGGTCTTGAGTCTATTAGTTTTGTTTAACAGACCTCCTGTTCTATTGCCCTGCTTGCTGGCACAGGCATAGCCTAAATTGAGTGTACTGTGAGACCTGACAAAAATCTATCACTCTGGGGGCTAAAGATTTCATTATTTCAGTATTTTGACTGGCATCAGGCCAGATGTTTACTGCTTTCCCTCTGTATTTTTGGGACCACTGTAATATTCATATAAATTAATCTCTTGCTTATAGAGCTGCTAGTTAAAATACAGCTGTCAAGAATGCTGCTTACATTCAGTTTCGCTTGAGATAATACTTCTGCAAGCAACTGAAGGTTTAAAAATATTTTAGAACTATTTAGTTCCTTACACATTTGAATAAATTGCGGAAATTTGAAGATCACCATACAGAATACTGAGACAACAGCAAACGTATCAGACACTGATCATTGAACTGTACTGGCAGGGTAGTAGGACAGTCTGCAGAGAAGTTCAAGATGCTGTTCCTGAGATGTCTGCAAGGACATTCTATCCAGATCCATCTTAGCATCTTTTAACTTTTCATGCCTAGCCTTGGTTTGTACTTGCTTAGCAATTTGATGTCAAAGGCCCCTCTGACTGTTGAAGGAGTATCTACATTTCCAGTGTGTTCTGTAGTTCCTGACAGTAAAGAATGTCCTGTGCAGTTCTCTTCATTGTAACATCTTGGATGCATCTTCCTCTTTTGTCCAGATCTCTCACTTCTCCAATGTGCAGTTTCAGTCTTGGTGTCTGTTGATCCTCACAGCTTTCATAACAGAAACAGAATTGAACTGCTCTCTCTGCTGGTTTCACATTAATAGTGACATAGAGTAGTGAGAAAGAGACCAAGGCTTTCTTTAATTCTAGTGTTGCTCTTCGGTGTCACAGGCAGCAGAGGTGCTAGGATCCGTCCGTGCAAGAATTAAGTCAGTAACAGGGCAGCTTTCTACAGCTTTAAAAATAACTACAAATATGGGGGGGGGAAAGAACAGAGTGCTTCAAGTGAAATGGATTGTTGAAGCCCTACAGATAATTGTGTTTCACATCATCTGACTAGAAAGTTGAAGACTAAGCTTGTTCTCTTCTTAATGTCTTGTTCCTTTCATGTAGTAAATAGTGACTTCATTTGCTGCTAAATATTTGCTTTTTTAATATAAATTAAAAAAACCCAACCAACCAATTTCTCCTGTGTGATCTGTGACATCTACTGAGTAGGGTGTATTTCAGCATCTTTTAATTCAAAGAACTGTTTCACCTCTTGATCCCTAAGCTGTTTTCATTAGCTTCTCCAAAATGGTGGCTTAGATAAAGTGCTTATCAGAGTGAGAGAGGGGACTGCACCTACAGGCAGCCTGGGGAATTGCTTCCCCAATTCTTTGTATTACACACTGCTCCTTTACATCTTGTGTGCCTTTGATGGTGTAACACTATTGTAGCTTGTTTAGAACCATCTCAGACCTAGTAACTAATCGTTATACCTTCTGCCTTAAAACAGCTTTGAATTTTGTCCAGTTATCTATCAGCTTGCAATATAGATGAGGACTGAGAGCATTAAATACCTTAATTTTGTGTCTTTTCTGCTGGCTGGAGGTTTTTTTTGTGTGTGTGAAAGTTTCAAGTGGTGATACCAAGGCAAATAAGGGAGTTCTGTTCCCTTCCATACCATTCACCTTTCAGATTCTAGGTGAATGTCAGCTGATATACATGTAACCTGAAGAGACAATAAATAGGTTTTTTTTAAATAAAATGGCATACATCTTTACTGCCTTTCTTTGCCTTTGCAGTTTTAAAAATTCAAGAATGACAGAAAGGAAATGTGCTCTTAGGCATACGGAGTCTGAGAGAGGGGAGGTTTTATTATGTTTATTATTATGTTTATTATTATGTTTATTATATTGCATAAAATCTTTATTGGACTGTTGGAAGAATGCCTGCATTTGCTCTGTTGTTTCTTGTGCCATCTTAGATCTTTTGTCACAGGAATGTTCATTGTTTTACCTGGTGAGATATTGATGAATGCCCTCTGAGGCCAATTAACGAGTGCCATCACCACACCCCTCATGTAATTGATGTAGTTGTAAATGTGTTTTTGACTGAATTATATGATAGGGTTATGTATGTGTTCTTAGACCAGAATAGATAAGTTCTGATGTTCAAAGATATTGCCAAATATGCTGGGTTTCTCTGTCATTCTTTCCAGTCCACTATATACATTTATCTCTCATAACTGTTTGTTTCGAGTCTGGGGCAAAAAGTTTTCTTACATGATTCTCTTATTATAATTTTTCAGCTCTTTTTAAGTACCTATTATTATGGTACTGATACTAATTTTTACTTCTAGTATATAAGATTGTTATTGATGGCTTGGTCTTGTACATGTACGGAAGGCACATCTGTCTCCAGCAAAACTTGTTTCCCATTCCTTGTGTGTTCAGTGCTATTGTATTCGCCTTGATGAAAACATGTTATGATCTACAGATCTGTTGTACGTATGAGAATTTTGCTTACCATAACTGTCTTTCTGAAGACAGCCTGCAAGAGTTTTGGCTCATGATTGCCTGTTTGGAAAGCATTTGCGGTGAAGATACAGGACTGTAGATTGCGAGGCAGTCTGTACAGTCCAATGAGTAATGCAGGTGTTTGTGCAGACAGCTACCTCGATTCTTGTCACTTGTGGTACTGTGTCTTTGTGATTCCTATCCACATGATCCAGTGTGTTTGAAGTTCCTCTAGTGCTGCCTCACTGCAGTGTGAATGTTCATACCTGCTCAGCAGTAATAGCAGGTTTTGATTTTTTTACAACTGAGAGCCAATCTTTTTTGAAGACTTGACTGTGCAAGTTTGCCAAAATAATATTGGAAGCAAGAATGCATGCCTCCTTAGTTGAGTTAAGGGTGATCTTGAGGTTTTTATTATTGGGTGGTGTCTGTTTCAGGGTCAGTAATGTGCACATAGTAATACCCATCTGAATAGCAGATGAGGTTGAAACAATCTTTACTTTCCATGGTAGCATGTTGACTCTTAGCTCGTGGGCCAATGTCCAAGTTGTGCTCTAGAAGATTTGTGGACTGGGAAGTTAAAAATAGATCACAGAACCCTCTTTCAAGCTTAACTCTCTCTGTGCTAGAATTTGGGGATCTCCCAAATTCTGCATACATTGTAGGTATGTCATACATATAATTCCCATTAATACTGAGCATAGGAATGTCTCAGACAGTTGTATTGTCTGCGATGATTTCTTGGACGACAGCACTATTTCGTTTATTGAAAATTTATTAGAAGATTAATTTTGCTTTCAGATACTGCAAAGATAGCTTTATTTTAAAGGAACTCTGCAAACTCTTAAATGCTCCTTATTGGTGTGAGGAACCAGATACAGTTTTGTTTATCTCTTCATTCTGAAACACTTCCCTAGGAGTGCTGTCTACTACATTTTTAACTTAATGAATAGCTGAGGGGAAAAAAAGTTGAAAAAATGTTTACTTTGGAGTTGAATATCCATAGTAAGGATTTAAAGTAGTTACGGACACTTACAAAAGAAGTGCAAATGTAGTTTGTGTTTGGGAACTGAGTGGTGCAAGTTTTCTATCTTTTTTGGCAGATTGTGACTGCAAGAATGTCTTTTCCACCTCACTTGAATCGCCCTCCTATGGGAATCCCAACACTTCCCCCTGGGATCCCACCTCCGCAGTTTCCTGGCTTTCCTCCACCTGTACCTCCCGGTAAGTTATATTACTGCATGGAAACGTTGTAGAAATAAATTTCCTTTTATTATTATGAATTGTTAAAAAAAGCTACTGGCTCTCAATGTATTTCAAAACTCTGATTTGTGTAAGTTGTGATTGAGTTTCTAGTTTGCTCACTGATCAGATCATGTGTGCAGGCTCTTTTTGGTCTACCAAAAGCTGTTCACTTTTGACCAGAAGTGAGACCATTAGAAACAATACTGGACTTTGTCTTGGACCTTTTTCGACTGAAGCTAAGCAGTGACTTTTGTGAACATTAGGTGTTCCAAGAGCCCCTGTTTTGACCACAGACTGTGATTTTTCAATTCCTTTCACATAAGCCATTGTAGTAACCTTTGGATACTCTTGTGTATACTGAGTACATGTAATGTGAAAATATAGGGTAACTGTCAGAGAAGGTGCAGCTTGTTGCATTGTTTTTCTCTGCCTTTTTTATGTTCCACTTTCTTTTATTCTGCTTCTTATGTACTTTCCTCCACACATCTTGCAAACTTACTCTTATGTTCTTCACTCCTTCTAATCTTCACAAAATTATTGCCATCTTTTTGTCTTTGTTCATCTGTAAGATCATCCTCTGTTTTTCCCATTGAGACTTTAACCTGTTGCTCTGGAACCACTTTTTTCCCCGTACATTGCTTGTATGGATAACAGTGACTGGAGGCAGGAGATCACAGAGTAAGTGGGAGAGAGGAATACATCAGATTTACCCCTTTAAAATTCATCACAGGGGCTTCAGAAAATCTGTCTAAATGGTCTTAAGCTGTGTTGTGCCATAAGCGTTTTATAGACAATAAAAGCATTCTAAAACCAAATGACTGAACTACAAAAAGGTTTCTGCACATCCATTTATTATGCTAATCTTTATTTGCATTTATTTTTTTAAACTTTTTTCCTCAGATCTATTTTCTGCTAAAGGCAGAGTTCTTGTTTAGGAAGCATCCTGCCATCAAAAATTTCAGGTTAAATTTTAGAACCATACTTCTTATCTTTACTAGCTCCAGTTTATATATACACTAGTGTGTAAAACACCAGATACTTTAAAAAGTAACATTCTGAAAAATACTTTAAAATGCCTGATATAATTTTCTGCTCTGAATATTTGCTTCTTAACATGTGTGACAGATCTTTTTGTTCTCTGCTGTGTTTGACTTTTTATATAGTCTTGTATTAGTATTAGGAATCTGAACAGTGTGTAGAGTGGAGAAGCCAGGTATCAGGTAAGAATAAAGTTTTTCTCTGCACACTAGAAACATTTGCTTACCTGTGCAGACAACATATTTTGACATATAGAGGATATGGATCTCATTTCTTAGTATAAGTACAGCAGTAGAGTTGAAAATGCTACAGAGACCTTATGAAAGTCTGCTCTGAACTTATTCCATATGTAATATCACAATTTCAGTGGCTTATGGTATTATATTTTGCTAGCTGGTTGGTCAAAACTTCATGTTCTAGTTACTTTAGCCTATAATTTTTTGAAAAGTTTTAGCTGGAGTAGTTTACTTGTATAAGAATGAAGTTAGGAAAGGTATTTTGTTTTGCTTAAGAAAATGGTTGTTAAAAACTAGAAGTTCTAGCATTTCCGCATCTTAGTGTGGAAGATTTAATAAGGAATTGATTCCGGTAACTCTTGTCATCTCTGAAGATTATTGGATACCATTAAGATGTAAAAAAATCGCAGTTTGTATGTCAGAAATGTTGTAGTGGGTCAGACCTGCAGTCCCTGTAGGCTGATGCATTGTCTGGGCAGTGAGACTACAAGATGGCGTTTAGGCTGGGCATGTACATTTATCTGTCTTCTTAGTCTGTGCCTTCATACAACTGTAGTGTTATGGATCATAGAGAATTATCTTTCATTTATCCTTTATCTTTTTCTGGGCCTTTCATTCATGAACACTTTGGTATTCTTTGACCCTGCTGATACAGTCTATTTCCACTACCACCTCTTGCACTAAATTTGAGAAGTTCCTTAACTGCTGTGTAAAGTGCTGCTCTTATTTCTGTCTTTAAACTCATTGCCTACTTAGTGTCCCACTCCTGCCCCAGTTCTGATGTGGGAGTTGGGCGAGTTCTCTTTTGTGGTTTTGTACACCTCAGCCATGTTCCATGCCTTGCAAACCTCCACACTTGAAGAGCCTCAAAGTGTGCGGTCTTTCCAGCTGCTTCACCAATTAAGTCATGTAGTCACTCTTCTCTAAGGCTGGGTGGTGTTCTTGGGTTCCAGAGACCAGGTCTGTAGACCATTGTCAGAGGTGTAGGTGCACCAGACTTGAGTGTAGCAGTTAAATGATGCCTGTGGTCAGTATGTTTGCTGATGATGCCAAATATTTCAGTGGATGTTTTTGGCTTCAGCTGAGGATTCAGCTCATAGTTTCATAGAATTGTCAGTGATAACACAAGAATTTTTACTGAGTTGTAACTTTAAAATTATTATGATAATTATAGTTCTAATAATTATAGGGCTGCACAACCAGGGTCTTGTCTGGGAGTAGTTGCTACAGCCTGTGAGATGCTATGATGCATTAAAACTGAGAGCATTGGAGAGCAATATGCTTTTGATTCCCTGAATGGTTTGGAGGGCTAAGAGGTAGTATGACTTTAATATGAAGGGACTGAGGAAGAAGATTGAGCACTAGAGAAAATAAATTAAAAAAATTAACATAATTAAATCAAAACAAGAGTGGATGAGGAGAAAGCTGAAGAGGGTGTCTGAGGAAAAGTACTGTTGCAAGATTACACACTAGGGAGAGTAGGGGAACAAGTCCAGGAACAGTAGGTTGCAGAAGTTTGGTTAAGATTTCATAAATACAGCAGTAATAGAGATGGAGAAGGGAAGGATTGAAAGGGGGAAAAAGATGACAGGTTTTTTTGTAGAATAATAAAAAAAAAGATGTAGGATCTCTGGAGGCTGTTTCTGTGAAGGACATGAGATTGACTACATTATTCTTGAGTCTCCATGTCTTTACTGGCCAACAAGTAGTTTTGATGAAATCCATTCACTTAATATATTTAACCTCCTCTAGGCAGCTGGCATGGAAAGATAAACAGCCTTTCTTATGATCAAATATTGACTCACATAATAGTGCTTAAAGCTGCCATTGAAGTTGGTACTGTGAAAGAGGGATATCACATGGTTTCATCTGATTAAATATTGTTTTAAATTATGTCTTAGAGACTGCCAAGTCAAGTATTCAGCAGGTAGGAAGCTTCTCAATTGAGATTTTTTATGCTGCCTTTATTAAGCTATTCCATAAATAGTAGCATGATGCTTGATGCCATTCTCTAGAGGACCTCATCCTTCAGCTATATGCAGAATTGATTGTGCTGTGAGAATTGTGTAACTCAGGAATGGGATTATCATCTGTAGGACATCAGCTGCTTTTGCTCTCTATGTATTGAATTCCCTGCCTCATTCATCACACAGCTATCCTCTAGAACAATATTGTGGTTTGAATGTGCTCTGAAAATAGATTTGTTTGTGACAAAGTTAAAATGGTATTATGAGAAAGTGACTTGGACGCCCATGGTATGTTAGTGTACCTAGACTTCATTTGAATGCTTAAAGAATTGCTGGTGGTCGGTACTGTGAAGTTCTTATTTGACCAAAATTTCTGTCTAGTTTGGAGATCATATCTGCAATCAGTTTGTTTGTATTCATTAGTTATCTCAACAGGGCAAACTAAAATTAATATCTTGTCTTTCTCAGGGACCCCTATGATTCCTGTACCAATGGGCATTATGGCTCCTGCTCCAACTGTAAGTACTACACTGGGAATGAGATTATAGCAAAATAAAATGGAAAGTGGTTTAGGCTTTGCCTTTGGATCATGTGTGCACGTGTAGTACAGTTAGATCAGTGAGATTCCAGGTCTCTTGCTCTTGAGTTTATTGTCCTAATGTAGTACTTTGGGGGCATCACCTCCTCCAGGTTTATAAGGCCATCCTGCAGCTCTGCTGCGTTGCCCAAAAACGTGTGCTTTGACAAGCTTACATAAAACTTTATTTCTCCATGTTACAGGTAAAAGAATAGTTGCATGTAATATTCATGTATGGAAGAGCATATGAAAGGTGTCTGTCTATCTTAGTAATTCCTAGTTGGGAGGTTTATGATTTTGGGGTGGAAAAAAGTGCTTTTTAAAATACAAAGGTTATTCCTCAGCTTCAAGGTGAATTACCATTTCTGCGATTTTGCAGAAATGAAATCTCCCCAAAATACAGATTTTTTTGTTGTTTGGTTGGGGGGGTGTGTGTTTGTTTTGGGTTTTGTTTTTTTTTTTTGGAGGGAGGAGTTGGGGTTTTTTTGTTTGCGGGTTTTTTGATAGCTTGTATTATCTCCTACAGGAAGATATGTTCATGGTAACCAGTCTATTTAAGACAAAGATGCTGGAACAAATGTTTTGTGAATAAAATAATTTTTATTAAGTGACACTTCTAGAAGGGTATTTTGAGAAGAGAGACTCAGTGCATATGCACCATCACATCCTAGGTGGAAGGAGGGAAGTACAGCAAAATGGAGCAGATGACATGCCTGTCTCTGTACAGTTATTTTACAGATGTTTGCTCCTTAACATGAAGAGGCTTTGGGTAGTGTATTGATTAAATAAAGCAGTAGTGTTTATTCATTGTGTGAAAGCTTAAAGATCTGTCACATGTCCATTGAAGCCTTTGAGTCAGAGCTACATTTTTATTTGCAGCTTGCTTTTTACACTGTTAGGTAAGGTAATTCAACTTCCCAGCAACCCAAATGTTGCAAATTAGGTATTTGTATAAGAAATAATACCTGACATTACTGTATGCTCACCACAAGACCTTCCAGTAGCTATGTTCAGGTCTATCTTTTGTTTTCTGTCTTTGCCAGAAAATAGCCATCTTTTTTTTCTGTTGTTTAAAATGTTAAGGCCTGAACTCCTTATTGGTGGCTTAGTCCGTAAGCCTAAGGTTCATATGAAAATTTTATTTTGAAATAAATGTGCATACCCAAATCTTTTGTCTTATGGATTTAAATAAAACAAAGCAACCCAATGTTTTGTTTTACAACCTCTTCTCCTCTTTCTAGGTATTAGTTCCTACCACAGTGTCTATGGTTGGAAAACATTTGGGAGTCCGAAAAGACCATCCTGGCTTAAAGAACAAAGAAAATGATGAAAACTGTGGTCCCACTACCACCGTTTTTGTAGGCAACATTTCTGAGAAGGCCTCAGACATGCTCATACGGCAGCTTCTAGCAGTAAGTACAGTGGACTACTTGTTAAATTTCATCCCTGGCTGATGAATGAAGCAATGACCCACAAGCAGTGTGTACTGCATATGTACTAAAAGCACAGCTATTCCCAGTCACTGGAATAGCAGTCTACTATGCTTGAGTTGAAAGTCAATAATCAAAGACTACAGCTCTTTTATATTGCAGATGTCTTTGAACATAGACCTGTTTTATTTTTGGTAGTGTTTTGCCCTTTTACATCTTGTCACCTTTTGCAACAAGCAGTTAAGCTTTTGTAATGTTTTGAATATAAAATAATATTTAATTAATAATATCTTTAATGCAGAAATGTGGCTTGGTTTTGAGTTGGAAGAGAGTGCAAGGGGCATCTGGAAAACTTCAAGGTAACTGTTCATACTTTTCAAAATCTCTAGACAGACTCTTGTTTTTACTACCTGGCAGCTTTTTAAATATATTGACACATTGCTATTAGAATAATTTTGCATTTTAAGATACTGTATATGATAGGCAATTGCTAAATACTTTCTGTTAATAAACTAGTATTTTCTGGAATTGAGAATGAAAAAATAAAATTGAGAAAGGTTAAATGGGAAAATGTCTTGAGAGTCTTAATTTTACTCACATTCCTATTCTTAGACTAAATGAGGAGTTGAACCATCGCTGAGAAAGGTTTGCCAGTTTCCACATAGCCTCCAAAGGAAGGAACTGTTACAACAGTTCCTGGTCACTTTCAATAATATGTATTGTCCTTCTCTCTTAGGGAGGTTTTTCTGATGTAAAATTTACCTTCCTTCTTGTCAAATTGAACTAATTTATTTTTATTTGTGACATTTCTGCAGTGGATTCAGGAAATAATTTTGTTTACTGTTTTTTGCTGTTAGTGTTTTAATATCTTCACAGAGGTTTTTGTTTTCCATTTGAGGGTGTAATTCAGTTCCTGCAGCTTTTTTTTATATATCTCAGTTTATTTTGCTCTCATAAAATGTTTCTCTCATTTAAAACTTTCTGTAACTGTTGTAAAAAACCTAGTCTGAAATACCCCCTCCCTGTAGGTTAATAGCGAGCTATTGATTGATGCCCTTGGTCTTCAGACAATTAAAAATCCACATGAGATGTCTTCATGTAACTGCATTTTTGTGTCTAAAGACAGTTGTCTTTGATGCACAAATACAATCACAGAACAATTTTGAGTTGGAAGGGACCTTTTAAAGTTCATCTAATCCAGACCTCCTTTAGTGAGCAAGATCTTCAACTACATCAGGTTGCTCAGAGCCCTGTCTGTCCTAACCTTGGAAGTTTCAAGGGATGGGGCATCTACAATGTGTGTATTGCTTTCATCTTATTTACTGCACCATTAGTTAAGTCAAAGATTAATGCAGTGAGTGAGTTTTTATGATGTGTACTCCTGGCTTTTAAAAAAAGAGTGCCTGTGTTCCAAGTCTATTGATCCAAAACACTCTTTTTACACAGAGTAAATTATCTGAAAAGCTTTAACACTTTTACTTTTCATTTCAATCATCCATTTCAGCCTTTGGATTTTGTGAGTACAAAGAACCAGATTCTACGCTACGGGCACTGAGACTACTCCATGACCTCCAGATCGGAGAGAAGAAGCTGCTAGTCAAAGTTGATGCAAAGACAAAGGCTCAGCTAGATGAATGGAAAGCAAAGAAAAAGGCATCTAATGGGGTATGTATATAAATGTGTAGTTTGCATTCTTATGGTAGGGTATCAATGTAACATACTCACTATATCAAATAGCGAATATGGTGCTTAGTTTCTGCTCTTGTCTCTGCCTTTAATTAATTTTTAGAATTTTGCTAGAATCACATTAATGAGTCTGAAAATGTGTTGAAAGGCAGAGAAGTGTAAGATCTTAATTCCATAGTATTCAAACTTATCTGTAAGCTACAATTGAATCTCTAGAATTAATTCTGTAATTCATTCTAAAGTGAGTAATATGTGCTGTACCTTATGATTCCATTGCTTCATTTTTATTTAGAAACTGTTGGCAGTGTGTCAACTTTAGATGTAGTTGTTGCTCTGTCAGTCTAAATTGGCTGTCTGAAGAGAATTGAAATTTCTTTCCCCTTTGCTGATGATCTTCTAGAACTAATTAACGAAAAGGAAAAGAAGTAGATCATTCAGTAGAAGATGCAGTTATCAGGCAGTGGGCAGCTTTTGGACATTTAGTAGATGGGGAAATGGCTTTTGTACCATTCCTTCCCAGAGCTAAGGATCTATTCTGGAATAATTGCAGATATTTGGTCTGTTGAGTTCTTGTAAGATACAAAGATACTTAACTGACAAATTTGCAGTAAAAATTGTTTGTGTCTGTTTCCTTGCTAAAATAATACATTTCACACCACAATCAATTTGTTGGGCTTGGTCTCTAACAGTTCTAAAGTTTAGCATATGCCCTGAGATAGCTCTTAAAACAACTTTTTTTCTGTACAATGAAAGTGAGAAGAGCCTCTTGTTTAGAAAGCTAAAAATACTGATCACACGATAGCAGGTAAATTTTTTAAATTCCACTTTGGAATTTTTCTTAAATGTATGTAGAATATAGTGGAAACATAAGTGCTTTTATTTCATATTACTTAACCAAAACTAGAGGCATAATGCTGACTTGAAGTACTTGATATATGTGTTTACGTACCCAGTGTATGGGATTGAATGCAGTGGCTTAGTAAAGCAGGGTGTGAACTTCACAGGCTTTGAATGGAGTATTGTACTAGCTCTTAGCCTGGGTAAGGGTTTGATTTGACTGCGCCTTTCCTTCCGTATGTCCTTGTTTCGTATTGGCATCACCCGGGATACTGCACTTCACAGCTTGTTAGAAACAAGCTTAAAGTATCTGTGGAGTTCTTGTACATCTCTCATGAATTTTGTTTTCTGTGAGCCCCTCTGGGTTACAATGAGTCCTGGGGGACTAATTGTAATGAAGTGGAGGGTACTCTTTGTGATTTTGGTGAAGACAATGGTATGAACCTGTGCTGTTGAACTGTGGAATGAGATCAGCTCCGTGTTTTTCATTAGGTTTTGCTGGGTTTGTTTGGATTTTTGCCTTTTTGTTTTTTGGGGTTTTTTGTGGTGGTGCAAAGAAAGGCTGCGAATTGCTGAGGAGTATTGATGAAGTCTATTTTAATCAAACTGCTTGCGATTCCTTTTGTACGATCATTGGTGTGCTGGTGCCACTTGGATCCAAAAGTTGCAACCTTTTTATTTAATATTTTAATTGAGAAATCAAACACTGCAACACAATTTCGTATAGACACACACCAAGCAAACCTTTATCTAATTAGCTCCTCTCCGTGATCACTTCTTCTCCCTGGACCTCTTCAATTCCACTCCCTGTCACTGCCTTCTAGCTCTTTTCAGCCTGCTCCTCTTTGGCCTGGCAGCTTCTTCAGCTCCAACTGAATCCTCCCTTCCCCCTCATTCTTAGCTGCTGCTCCATCAGACCCTTCCCTCCCCCTCACTCCACCCACCACCTATCGCTTGACGGGATACCCAGCTGGATTCTCAGGTGAGATTCCATTTTTCTAAAAGATTCAGGGGATCAAGAAGGTGGGCTACCTTGCTCAGTATGCAAATCATCATTCTACCCTTTCATGTAACATTTAGTGAAAGGCACTTCTTTGTGTTCCTTTTCCTTCCTTCAAGTTTGAAAGGGGCAAAAAGATGAGGAACTGCAAAGTACTTGATCAACAATTAAAAAAAAAAAAGAGTTCGCTGTGCAAGGAATGTTTTCCTTAATGATGTTTCTTTAATATAGTTCTCCCATTATAGGTTGCAGCTTGAAAGCTGTAGGTAGGCATTTGTATTGCATGGCACTTAAGTAGAAGGCTTTGAGGAACTGCTGTTGAAATTACTTGAAGTTTTGGAAAATACAAGGCAAAACTTTTGACCAAGAGCTGCACTACAGTGATTGCCTTTTGGGGAGTGTGCGTGCACTCTCTCTTTTCTTGTTTGCTGCCTTAATCACCATTTTTCTGTTCTATTTTGTGATCCTATGCTTGCTCTCTGCAGCCATTCCACATGTAAGAATGTGTGGTAAACTGTGGTATTTCCAGTGTGAAAAGATCTGACTAAAATAATGCAATTGATAGCTACTTGTAGGTGGTTTTGTTTTCATGTGGTGGATTGTTGTTGGGTTTTTTTTATGGGGTTGTTTGTCTTTTTTTTGTTTGGGATTTTGTTTTTTTATAATAAATACTGTAGGGGCATGAATGTTGATGATCAAAGGTAAACTTCTGATAAAACTACTGTTATTCTCAATTTGCTGATTCCTGTTACTTTGCCATTTTTCTTTAGAACTCCAGACCAGAGACCACAAATGACGATGATGAAGCACTGGATGAGGAAACGAAAAGAAGAGATCAGATAATTAAAGGGGCCATTGAAGTCTTAATACGAGAATATTCCAGCGAGCTCAATGCCCCCTCCCAGGAATCTGACTCTCATCCCAGGAAGAAGAAAAAGGAAAAGAAGGAGGACGTATGTGTTTTGATTTTGGACAAAACAGATTTTTTTTTCTTCAACTCACCTTTATATAATGGCCAAACCTTGTGCAAATACTTTAAACCTAAACTTCTGATGAGAAAACAAATCAACAAGCATTGATGTCAGCAGCAGTTTTTTGGTGGTTTTTTTTTTTTTTTTGAGCTGAAAGCTAGTCAGTTATAGACACCATCCATTCAGGATGGTTTAGGTATCTAAGTATCTAGACTTCTTGGAACAACAGGTTTGAATCTGGGCAGGACTGAACCAACCTTTCATCCCTCTGAAGGTGGAAATGCTGAACTTAGTGCAGTTTAATCTGTATGTGCATGTAGAGTTCAGATGAGAACTTAAAAAGCAACTGTAAAGAGTTCCTGCATACCATCCATTTCCAATGAAAGATGCCAGGAATTTGGTAGTTTTTGACAAAATGCTTCTTTCTGCTTATAGTACACATTCTTTTAGTGTGCCTTGATCCAGCTGGTTGCAACTGTCTACCCAGATGTGGAAGCACTTCATTAGTTGTATATATGTATACTTTACAAACCTTGAAGGGACCCTTCAGGGATGAAAGGCGTATTGTAATCATCCTGCCTTACTAAACCACACATCTCAATTTGGCTGGATTTGATCAGCTGGCTCTCATATCTTGTGCAATGCAAAGAAAACCATGTTAAGTAGGAATGAATGTTCTGGTTTAGACCTGCTTCTGTGAATTACCTTTTTATGGATTAAAACAAACTGGAGAAGGGGGAACAAGAATAAGCAAACTCAGACTTAGCTTTTCCAGCAAAGTTTCTAACCATGGGAAAATGGGCTTTCACACCTACCATTCTGCACCTAATATCAAAGAGATTGGAAAATTGTTTGACCAAGATTTTAACACACTTCAGTCTTCTCCAAAGTACCTATTCTGAGATAATAATGCAGTTTCAAATGCTTATGGAGTTTAAGTGTGGTGCAAGAAGCAACATCTCCCTCGGGGAGCAAGTATATCTTGCCACAACATTGTTAGTCATGGCCAACCTGAGTTATAAAAGTGCTGAGCTGAGAATTTGTTTTTCTTTCCTCTCCCTCCCTTTGGGAGAAGACATATTCTTGGATGAGAATTTGCAAATGAGAAATAAGTCACTGTTTAATGCTATCAGATGTACTTTTTTGTTATGAGCACTGTTGCAATGTCTGTTGTCTTGTGGGTAAATATATATATATATATAGGGCCATGAATAATGCCAGATAGTTAAACATTGTAAGGGACTGTTGCAGTCATTGAAGAGCTGGGTGCTAAGTATGTCCCTGGGGCAGAGTGATATTGTTAGCTCTGTGTTGTGTGTTGTGTAGAATTTTACCAATCTGAGCTAGTCAAGTAAGCAAATAAGCTCTTTTAAAATATACAGCGCGTGTGGGTTGAAATTGTATCCCATCGTGCCTCCCGTATTGGGAAGGAGGAAAAAAACCTTGGAAATTGCCATCTTTGGCCTGTGTGGATAGAGGTGGGAGTGAAGAGATGGTACTAGCTTGTTGCTCTCTTGTCCGTAAAAGAGAGTGGAGAGAAAGACTGTTGAGGGTGGGGGGAAAAGGGAAGATGGATACAGATATACTGGGGGGGGAGAGGGAGGGTGTGGAAACTTGCCAGCTTTGGGGCTGTTGTCCCCTGAAGAGCTTGTTATGAAGAAGATTGTGCTGTGAATCCACTGGTGTTAGCAGCAGAGGCTGTTAGTTCTTCTGGATGAAGGCATGACTGATGTGGGGGAGTTGAAAATGTGTGTGGGGAACTGAGAGTGAGTGGCATCTGGTTTTCAAGCACGGGGGAACCTCGCTAATTCGCACTAACTATAAGTTAGCAGGTGCAATCTACCAAATTTTGCGAATTAGCGAGTAAATAAAATCAAGACATACAACATTTATTTTGGCAAGTGTAGCTTAGCCTTGTTTATTGATGCTACCATAGCGTACTAATATCCTGTTGTACACGTGTAATTCAGTGAAGTCTTACTAACATGAGACATCACTATGTGTTTTAAGTAGTTCAGCAAAGGGAGAATTAGCGAGGTTCTTCTGTAATTTTGTTGAATCAAAGAAATGAGATCACAGCAATACAATATTGCTTTGTAGTACAAACATACAAAACATTGTTTTTCAGAGTAGTGTGCAATCTATTTTTAAAAAAAAAAATCTCCGTGGATTTTTCCGCAGATTTTCCGCAGATTTCCAGTGGCCCCACTGATACCTTATCCACTCATCACCAAGGTTCGTTTACATTGTAGGTTTTGACAATGACTATGTTTACTGCTAGTTGCCAGATTTGTGACTCTTGTCCATCTGATTTTTTTTTTTTTTTTCACTCATTAACATCAGACTGTCAGGTTTGGTACTGCAGAAGGACTTTATTTATCTCTTGCAAGACTGGTTGAAAACTTCTAACCTGCAGCTTTTCTCTTGTTCTCCTGTGTCTGTACAGATGGGTCTTAATGCTTTTACTCCTGTCCCCCTTGTTTTTTAGGAGGATATAAATGCTATAGAAATGGAGGAAGACAAAAGAGACCTGATATCAAGAGAGATCAGTAAATTCAGAGATACACACAAGGTAGTATTCTTGTTTTTCCACTTGATACAAATTAGGCTTTTTCAAAATCCAAAAAACCACTATTATAAAACTTAGCAGTACATTGCATTATCACTTAAAATGATGTTTATATTAGGTTTAATATACATATAGTTCTTTACAAGTCATAAAAGACAACTACCACGTTAAAGTGGCCCTTGACATCTTTGTGCTAAGACTTTGATTGCTACTGAGTATTTTGCAGTCTTCTCACTTTAACATGAGTAAAAGCAGCTTAAGTTGCTACACATACATTAAGTCAAGATATTTATAACTAAAGGCTAAACGGGGCTGCAGTATAAGACATACACTTGAGTGTGTTTCTGTAGGTAGATTTGTAACATTATCCAAGATGTTATGAGGAGTTGAAACTTGAATTAAATTTAAGTCTTTATTTTAATAGTTCTAAGTTAAGAGTGGGGGAAGATTAAAACTAGGTCAGTGGTTACCAGACTTACCAAACTTTAGATGCATGGAAGAACTGTAAATTCCCATAAAGCTAATCTATTCATTGACCCCCACCATTATGATAGAGATCATATGGTGACTAATGCAAGATGAAACTCACAGCTTGGAAAGTAACATGGAATAGGATGTAAGTATGAGCTTCTGTTTTTTATTATACTTATGGATGCCCCCTCAGAAAAATATGCAAAGGGGTAACTGGCTTGGAAATGTTTGTGCACATCAAGTCCCACCTCAGGGTTCCCACTTACAGAAGTTTCCACTAATGCTAGTGCATCTGTGAATGTTTCTGCTTTGGAAAGTGATACTTGCGGATAGTAAAGTGCAACTATGCATGTAATGTTCTTATTTTAATGTTAAGCTTAAAGTTGGTATTAATTTTTCCCCAACAAGATTGGAATGGTCCTTGGCCTAGGGAAGTATCAGCAAGCTCCTCTTTTGAGCACGCACTTTTCTTTCAAAATACCCCCAAATCAACATTAAAGGAAAGGTGAAGTATGCTCGTGTTATTCAGCTTTACCACATGCAATCACTGGGGATGGTATCGTGTTTTCACACAACTGTATCAATATAAACACAGGTGACTCCATGCTATTGTATGTACACGTACTCAAGTTTTTCTCTTGACTGAAGTTGTTGAAGATAAAAACCTGGGGAAAAATTCTAGAAAAAATCGTCTGGAGAAGCTCAGCAATGGAATGTGAAACTGGTCAGTGGTGAAACTTCAGTAGAATTATGTTCAGTTCCCAGCCCCAAGTTGTCACTAAGATGCAAACAAGTAATAGTGGTTTTTTTTAAATTACAAACAAAACAAACTAAAACGAAGCTTCGTTGTTTCAGAAGCTGTTGGGCGTTTTACTGCCTTTAATCTGTATTATTGGGGGGCTATTTGGGGTTTTGTAACGTTAAAAATCAACTGGAAGTAGTCCTTGTGTATATTGGATCTGTTTAAAAGGGGCTGTTGAATCCTTAGCAGCTGGCTAGTGAGCACAGTGAACCTTTGCATGTTTTTGGTATGAGTTTATAAAACAATAACGACAGACTGTCAGGGTGTCAGCATTGCAGGGGGCGTCCATTTACAGCACGGACGAGTCTGAAGAGAGCTCAAGGTAAGATTTATAATTCTTCTACCTGTTCATTTCTGTTCATTACTTCAATTTATCTGATACTGTTCCCATCCCATTGCCCTTTCAGATCCTTTTATTTAGGCTTACAGAATTTGATTGAGATCAGATTTTGATTACAAAATAGACCAGTTTATTTTTTTGATTGGATCTTAAGAAAGTGGACTTAGAAAATGTATCTTAACATATGAAAATTTTTGTGTGTGTATTTACACTGGTGTGAATATATTTTAAAAAAAAAAGAAATCCACTCTTGAGAAATGTCACCACAAAGTTTTTGAGAGTGGCAAAACAGGAGTTCAACCAAAGATAACCTGTAAGTATCAACCACTTCAGTATGTAAACTTTTCTATAAAAGTATATGAAATTTGAGGTAAGTTGGATTTTTAAAAGCTGACAACCTAGTTTAACATCTGACCGTACTGAGGTTTAACACTGTAAAGCTCCTGGAAAATGCAGTCCTTAGAAATTAGTTTTCAGCTTAGTGTATATTGTAGGATCTAAGTTTGATTTTTTTTTTCACATCAGTTTTCTACCAATTCCTGCCATTTTCAGTCCCTTTTTCCTTTTGTGATTTCAATGTATCCAACATTGGTTTGCCTGTATTGTGCTATCAATGCGGCATAGTTTCATTGGATACATTAATCACTAGTGAATTAGCTTTATTTCTGTAATCCTTTGTCGGTTCTCTGGTCCCTGTGCCTATGGCCGAAGAACACTAACAGGTAAGATTGCTTTTTAAAGTTGTCTTAAATGCTTTGTTTAAAAGAAAAGAAAAAAAAACAAAAACAGAAACCAGAGAAAATGCTGTTTCATTGTTCCAGTTTTTAATTTCATTTCAGTGATGGTAAACGTGGAGCCAAAGGGGATAAACCTGTTTATTCTGCTCAATATTTGTTCAAAAAGTGGTATTCTGGCATCCATCAGGTTGAAATTTGGTATATTTGGTTGTTATTTGGTATATTTGTGAACCGTGTACTTGCTCTTCCTCCCAGAAACATAGCTTATAGGCAAGGTTAATCCAGTGTTGGCGGTCCATGTCCTAGCACAGCATCTGTAAGTTAACACATAACAATTGCTTCCAAGGATGGATTTATCTATCATTCTGTTGATGTATTTTCTAATGTCTTGTAGGAATTCTGGTCATAAGTACTGTTTCTAATTGGAAAAAAAAAGGGGCAAATTTGTACAATTTTTAGTAAAACTGTAGCAGGTAACCTTTAGTTTCTGTGTTTCAAAAGAGCTATTTCCAACCTTTTTTTAACTGTCTCCATCTTGCAGGAGTGGAACTTAAGAATTCCATTCTGCAGAGTCCAGTTCTTACCAATGAACAGTTAGAACCGTTTTAGGGAGGGGGAAAGGGGAAAGGTGTCAGTTTTCTTTATTGTTTAACCACATGCACCACAAGAAAGTGGATATATTTCTCTACCCAAGTTTTCATATAGGAAAGTTCTGGTCTGCCAAGACTTTCTGGGAAACAACTCACTGTCCCAGTAAACATTCCACTGAAATATATTTTCTTAGATGGACAGAGTTAATTTTATCAGCTAGAAGTTCACTTTACTTGTACCTATGTGGCTCGTAGAGCAAATGGAATTTGAGTCCCACCTGAATGATGATAGTAGTGCACTGTGTATGTGCAGTTTAGTCAGCTTATAATACAAGGCCAGCCCTACTCTGCTAAGGTTGGAGATTGCTGGTCTGTGTAGATCTATGCTTTTGCACGAAACTTAGTCTTGTGATTGCTGCATTTTGATTTCATACTTGTGAGTTCCAAAAAATACCCACCAAACCCTATTAAGTATTTTAAAATTAGTGGCGGTTTTGGTATTTCCATTACCAGCCTTGTGTGTTGCGCCGGGAATATCCAGTTCCTATAACTGCAAATTAACTATGAAAGTTCTCTTGTTGGTTTTTAGAAACTGGAGGAGGAAAAAGGCAAAAAGGAGAAAGAAAGACAGGAAATTGAAAAAGAACGCAGAGAAAGAGAAAGGGAGCGGGAGCGTGAACGAGAAAGGAGGGAGCGTGAAAGAGAGAGGGAGCGTGAACGAGAGAAGGAGAAGGAACGGGAGCGTGAACGGGAGCGAGATAGGGATCGTGACCGAACTAAGGACCGAGACAGAGACCGCGAAAGAGACAGAGATCGTGACAGAGATCGCGAAAGGAGTTCAGATCGCAACAAGGATCGGAGCAGATCCAGGTAGGTGTACCTGAACTGGTGGTCATTTCAGGTTTTCGTGGTGGTGTTCACTCAGTGCATACAGCTCAGCAGATCAGCTGCCATTCAGAAGAGAATGGTCCTTGCAAAAGATCAGAGTAAAAACAGGAAATCAAAATTTTAGAAAGTGTTATATTTATACAGATTGGGAGAATACTTGATTCCCTCCATAGCACAGGAACATAAGGACTTCAATAAGCAGTAAGCAACCCCCCAGCCATGACTTAAGCATACTGGTTTAATCTCAAACCTCTTATTTTTCATTATTATCTTTATTCCTATTTAAGATTCTCTTATGTCTGGTATTTTTTAGCTTTAGTGTGTTTTACTTTTTCCTTTGTTATGTAGTGGGGGTTTTTGTTTGGATTTTGGGGGGGTTTTTTGGTTGTTTGCTTGCTTGCTTTTGAGTTTGTTTGTTTTGTGGGGTTTTTTTTAGTAAAAGCAAGGGGATTACACTTTCAGTCTCAAACTGTGACTAATCATGCCATACTCTCAGTGCTGCTTTTTCCCCTCTTCATCACAGCGAAAATACCTGTTTCACTTCAAATCATCTTGTCAGTAGTGTTAAAATTATCTGTAAGCCACGTAAACATGAAGGATTTATTAAGGACACCCTTTATTTGTGGTGTTTTTAGCTGTCACGGAAATTACTAATGCGGTCTGATAAGAGACTGCCACATGCTCATGCTTAGTTTCTGTAGATATCACTATTTAATGGTTAGTGCTAAAACAACTACTTTTAGGTAAATGGATTTTTGAATACATCAGGAGTATTGATTTATGCCCATTGCTACAGCAGCTAATCATCTTGTACAATTGCAGAAGAAAAATAGCCTGTAAGATGCCATAAATCATTTGATTGAGTGGAGCGGAAGGCTCTGTAGTTAACTTTGGGGTTTTTCCTTTCTTCAGAGAAAAAAGCAGAGACAGGGAAAGAGAGCGAGAGCGGGAACGGGAAAGAGAACGAGAGCGAGAACGGGAAAGAGAGCGAGAGCGGGAAAGAGAGCGGGAAAAGGATAAGAAGAGAGACCGGGAAGAGGATGAAGAAGACGCCTATGAACGACGAAAACTAGAGAGGAAACTGCGTGAAAAAGAAGCTGCATATCAAGAGGTACGTTGGGATTTGGTTCTTTAAAGAAAAACTGTCTCTGAGAGTCAATAATAATTCTTCTAGTATAAAATATGTAATTTCTTTTCCTAAATAAGCTTTTAATCCCTTGAGTACGTGGCCTGGGACAGAATATGTTACGTCACTTTCAAAATAAGTTTAGACTTTCTATTCTGATGTTCTAAAATAAAATTACACAAATTATTTATAATGCAGTTGTTTTAAACAACAATCCAAACTAATTCTGAAGGAGTGCTACTGTTCTTAATGTTCTTGAAATTGGAGTGTGTGTATTTTTTCTGTTGTAGCGTCTTAAAAACTGGGAAATCAGAGAACGAAAAAAAAGTCGAGAATATGAAAAAGAGGCTGAAAGGGAAGAAGAAAGAAGAAGGGAAATGGTGAGGCTCATATAATTTTGACATATAATTTTCCCTGCCTTATTCTCTTGGTCTCATTTAGAATGAAACATTATACTGCTATGTTTATGGATAGTGATAGAACTCCCATTTTCTATAAAGACCACATATGTTTTTATAAAAAAACCAAAAGCAAGCATAGTTAATAGGCTTGAAACAAAAGATGTCTAAGAAGTGCAAGTATTATTTAGAGTTTGGGAAACAAAGCCTCGTGGCTTGTTCTTGTGAAGGCAGAAGAGTGAGAAATAGGCAGCTGAAAAATACCATGACCTAATCATCATGCGCTGTTACATCTGTATCCTGTACTTGTGTCAGATTTGTGGCAAAACCTGCTGTATGTTCTCTGTCATGCAGGTGGGACTAGACCTGGTTTTTAACTTCCAACCTGCTCATGTGCCCAAACCTTCTATGTACTATGATTTTTAGTTACGGGGATGTTATTTCACTTCGTAACTTTCCCAGAGAAGGAGAGGATACTGAGAGGGTTCTAAGTAGATGAGGAATTAGGAGTTGCTTCAAAGCCAAATCTGTAAAGAAACATGCAAGGTTGAGTGGATTATAAAATACATCATTTCATGTGGAATCTTACGTTTTCCTTCTAAATGCATAAGGGGGGAAAAATATTTGAGAATGACTCAAGGATATTTCCTATTCATCATCCTCCTGGATGCTGGTTATGGATGGCAGTTGCAGAAAGCAGTGTCAAATTTTGTGCTGAATATACAATCCTAATCGTAATTTGTTTCTCAAAATCATTGGTGTAGAAGTATCTTACTCTTTGTTTAAAGATACTGCTTAGATACAGAATAGAATGTCCTAATTTAGATTTTCTTTTTGATTTTTATTAGAGGGGAAAAAAATGTTTCCTCTCTATCCCCCTTGCCCTGTTCAATTCTAGACCTGTACATTAATAAAATGCCACATGGTCTGAATTAGTAACGCAACAGGAGAGTGCTTATCCAAGAAGCAGCCATCAGATTTGTTTCTGTGCATAACTAAATCTTTTTTAAAAATATCTTGAAACAAAGCAGTACTGATAAAATACACTTTAGGTGCCATTATAAAAATACCTAATACTGGAATTCCAGATTTGGAGAACTGGAACTTTTGATGCTATTCTTTCATCTGTAATGAAAAAAATACCAAAACAAAATAAACCCAAAAAACCAAAAACCACACACACATATACATATATATATATATATGCATGCATATGTATATATATGCAAATCAGTGATGACCCTAGAGAACCTAATGGAGGCAATTGCAAAACTTTTCTACTTTCTCTTTGGAAATCTCTGTATTTTTTGTTTGAAACATAGTAGATCTACAGTTAGCTTACTAATAATATTATTAAATTTTAAACTCTTGGAAAGAAAACCAGAAATCGTTACCTAAGTTTCAATTCCTTGCAGGCAAAAGAAGCCAAACGGTTAAAAGAATTCTTAGAAGATTATGATGATGACAGAGATGATCCAAAATACTACAGGTATGTCTTTGTACTGATTCCTAATAATTAAATCTTCACAGTTCATGTCAGCACAATTGTGGGGTTTATTGGCAGAGGCTTATGGAGTTTATATTTGACTGATTATGTGGCAGTGTAAGGGTTATAATGATCTAAATTTTTTCAGTGTCACTTGATAAGTGAGGTGAAAAAGAGAAACTCCCTGCCTCTACTTGTTAATGCTTTGGAGTAGCTGCTCATTCCTATTACTTAACTTGTGGGTGAGGCAGGGCAGAGGTCAGTGTGATGTCAAAATGAGGTGGTGGGGGCAGGAAGAAGGGAACAAGCATGCCTCTAAATAATTCACTGCAAGGCAACTGTAAATAGTATGAAGAACAAGCTTGTTAATTGTGAAGGATTGGGGACATCCTTCAGCATGGGACTAGTTTAACATTTACATTAAACTGATTTAGCAGACGTGGTTCTTGTCAAAGGCCTATAATTTGATTCTTTCTCTAAAAAGATCAGCAGCCACATTCTCTACATCTGTTTGATATGATGGGGTAGATTCTGTATAGTAAGGTTGATAACTGATATCTTGTATTTTTCTGTTACAAAAATGGAAGATATAAGTGCTCTTACAAATCTTATTTTCATTTAGTAGAAGATATACCTGTATGAAGTTTTTCTTGTATTGTGGTACAAGGTTCTCATTGAAATGTTCTTTGAAGTAAAAAATGCATATCTTTTATAGGGGTAGCGCTCTTCAGAAGAGGCTACGAGACAGGGAGAAAGAGATGGAAGCAGATGAACGGGATAGGAAAAGGGAAAAGGAAGAATTAGAAGAAATTAGGCAGCGTCTTCTGGCAGAAGGACACCCAGATCCAGATGCAGAACTCCAGAGGGTGAGTAGCTGTTGGTCTGACAGGAAAAAGAGTCCTTGATACTCTGATTGTGTTGGGAAAAATCATGTAAGCAATCTGATATTTACTATTTCCTCTATTCACTTTTTCTTAAAAAGTCTTAAAAAGAAGTCCAGTTAAGGAGTAAGAACAACGAAAACAAAAAATAATTTTCCAGATTAGCATCCAGATTGGACAGGGTTTGAAACCAAATTTGAATTCATCAGTATTTCTTAAAATAATACCAGTAGTTTGCATGTATTTTTCTGGACTAACAGTCTTCTAAAGAGGAGGATCTTTAGATTCTTTTTGCATAGTGCTAGTTTTGAGAGAGCTAATTGTCTCTTTCATTCTAGATGGAGCAGGAGGCTGAGCGGCGTAGGCAGCCACAAATAAAACAAGAGCCAGAGTCTGAGGAGGAAGAGGAAGACAAGGCAGAAAAAGAGGAAAAAAGAGAAGAGCCAGAGGAAGAGGAGGAGGAGCCTGAACAAAAGCCCTGCCTTAAACCAACTTTGCGACCCATCAGTTCTGCTCCTTCTGTTTCTTCTGCTAGTGGAAATGCAACCCCTAACACACCTGGTGATGAATCTCCCTGTGGCATCATTATCCCTCATGAAAATTCGCCAGAACAACAGCAGCTGGAGGAGCATCGGCCCAAAATAGGACTTAGCCTCAAATTGGGCAAGTTTTACATTTTATTTCAGTCTTCCATATGGGATGAAAATGAAAAAAAAAAATGCCAAGCCAATTTGTCGTATCTAGAAGATACATTTTATTAGAGCTCTCTTCTTCCAAAATCTGGAGGGGGGAAAAAAGGAGGGAAGTTTTGGCATGTTCAAGGCTTAGATTTTTTAGGAATGTTCTGAGTTGGGATTGGTTATTTTCACATGCATTTTCACCTTAATTTATCTGTAAATATCTCTTTTAAAACTCATTGCTACTTTTCATTGGTGTAAGTATATGTTAAATTTGAGACCTAGATAGTTCTTATGTTTACTTTAAAAGAACCTTTGAAAGAGAAAGAAAAATTATACCTTTTTTTCTTCATCTTAAAGTATCACAATGAATTGATGACAATTGAGTGAAACTTGAGTGTAGAGTTCCTTAGTACTTTAGCAGTTTCCTTGTGTTTTAGTAGAATTTAGTTCTGAGCAGCAGAACTAAGGAGATTTGTATTTCAGAAGGTTCGTGCATTTATTATTTACTATTTTGATTAAATTATATAAGGCTGCAGTTTGAGCTTACACTGTGTTAGATCTTGAATGAAGAGAGACTATGGTATTAGGCTGATGAACTGTTTTCCTACAGCCGGATTTATTACAACCTTTCACTTCATTGCTCTGCCTCTGCTAAGGATTGAACTTGCCTATAGTCTTCCTTCAGTGACAGTGCTAATTGGTTTCAGGGCAGAGAAAAAGACCCTATTTTTCAAAATCTTAAACTGTCTGAGATCTTTACCTCTTTTGCGACTTTTATAAGAGGGTTTGAGAGATTAAAAGCTGATGCCAGGAATTCACAGACATTTATGTAACATACAAACCACTATTCCTCAAGAAATGTGTGAAGAGCAAACTAGCTCAGTTGAAGTTCATGAATATGTAATTCTGTCTTTTGGGTTGTAGGTGCCTGCAATAGTCCTAATCAGCCCAATGCTGTAAAAAGGAAGAAGCTGGCTGTGGATAGTGTTTTCAATAAATTTGATGATGAAGACAGTGATGATGTGCCCCGCAAAAGGAAACTTGTCCCCCTGGATTATGGAGAAGAAGATAAAAGCAATATCAAAGGCAGTGTCAATACAGAAGAAAAACGCAAACATATTAAGAGTCTCATTGAGAAGATTCCCACAGCAAAACCAGAGCTTTTTGCTTATCCTCTTGACTGGTCAATTGTGGATTCAGTAAGTTGATTTCATTTAACCACTTACAAAAAGGCTTAATTTTCGAAACCTTTAAATAGAATAGAAAAACAATGTTACTGGGATCCCAGTGGATTGGAGCATCGTCATCAAATGGAGTCAAACTTGAGTCCTCTATTTCTTGTTCATATATAATCCTTACTTTGAAGTATGCCTGCTTATTTCTGTTTAGTTTCCCTTGAATTGCTGCTACATAATGTCTAGCAAGTTTATGGAAGGAGGAAAAAACTTGTCCTGTAAAAACATGTTTGAGTGGCTGTCAGAAAGACTTGAAGGTGTCAAATCTCTAAGGCTTGTCTCCTTGACAGCAAAATGTATCTTTAGTTGTTTGAGTTTCCTAGCTGCCTATCTGGCAGTTGTTGCAAGACATTGAAGTTTAAGATAATTATTCGTTTTGGTTTTGTGTTTTTCTTCTTCCAGACGCTAATGGAACGTCGAATTAGACCATGGATCAACAAGAAAATAATAGAATATATTGGTGAAGAAGAAGCCACGCTAGTTGACTTTGTTTGTTCTAAGGTTAGTATCTTCTGCTTCCTTTGTGAAGTTGGGGGGTTTACTCCCTATTTAAACTGCAGCAATGACTGCCATATCTGTATTTGGAGGCAGTCTGTTCTTAGCTTCTCAGTAATCTGTGATAGTGGTCAGCAGAGACAGTCAGTGCCCTTGGATCAGGATGTGCCCTAATGTTTTACAAGTTACCTCCTTTGGTGCTTGTGTACCATATGTACATGTTAGATGCTCTGTTATCTGTTAGATAAACATGGAACTGGAGAAAGAAATAACCAGTTGTCAAGAACAGCTATTTTAACTGATAGTTTCGTCATTAGATTTCAGAGTTAGTATCTCATTTGCCATTAACATTTTTTAACTTGGAAATAGGTTTTGTGTGAATGTAGGGTAAATAGAGCTAGTAGTTTCATTTTTTACATACATTCTTTGATTAAATAGATGAATTCCTTAAAAAGTTGTTGTTTCTTTAGTACTAAGAAAATACTAAGGTTTTAGAATTATCATTAGCAGTCATTCTGTTACACCTTTTAGCCATTGCATGACTTGTTTAAACTAAAGCCTGTGTAGCTTCTTCCATCAAATTACAAACTAAATTCTTACAACTTGCCTTTTTAATCTCTCATGACAACTCTATGGCTTTTTATCATTAGGGAATTTTGAAAACTCTTCAGCTTTCACAGTACTCATGTTCATAATAGCATGTTTTGGTTTATCTTTTAGGGCTACTCTATGAGAAGCAAAGCAAGTGTGATAGTTTTGTGACACAGTTAATTGTAGAAAGTGAGAAACAGAAGTTGAATATTTGCCATGCTTAAATTATATATATAAATAAATGAATTTGTACAGCATTGAAAGACAATTTATTTGGTTCTGAAAAAAAATTTTAAATACTCAACAGATAGATGAAAAATCCAGTTATGAGGAGTGATACAGGGTGAATTTTGCCTTTATCTTCCATTACAAATTTATTGTTGAAGGAAGGGAGGATTCTTCCTGGAATTAGGAAAGCTTAATTGAAGATGCAAGAGTAGCCTGTGAATCTCTGGAGCTTCCTGGAACCTGTTCTTCAGTAACCAGCCATAAACTAGCACTCACTAGGGTGGGCTCTGGTGCAGTTTAATACTAATTTTTGCTTTGGCTAATACTGGGACCTAATGAACTGCAAATACTTCTTGCATGTGCAAAGCAGTCAGAATCCTTTGGATGTAATGGATTTTGTTCAAAGATGTTTTATAGGGTTCAGTCTGAGTTTTTGGTCTAAAAACATTTGTTTCTTTCAGGTTATGGCTCACAGCTCACCACAGAGCATACTGGATGACGTTGCCATGGTAAGCAGAAATTATGTAACTGATAGACCTTCTACATTTTACTGAAGCTAATAGTCAATTATGCAAAACAGGGGGAGTCCATAACAGAAGTATTTGGTGTTTATGGAACATGCACAGAAAACACGTATTAGATAGGAAAGCTATTTTGATTAAACAGGTTGTGCTAGCACAGGCATTATTTTGCGGTTACAGCAGCTAGGTACAACTACTGACCACTGTTCAGAATTTCTCAGTATTTGGAAATGTGGAACAAAGATTTTGTCCCTAAGTTGTAAGCATCAATAATAACAGAACTGTACCAGAAATACAAACTTTTCCTCCTTCTTGTAACTAGATTTTTATTAGTGGGTCTTTAATTAACGAGCAAAAGAGGTGATTTTCTCAGAAGGCACAAAGTTCCTTTTTTGCCTGGTGTTGGAAGAGAGAAACTTTTATGAAATAGTGCTACTGTTTCACTATGTTTTTATCCACTGAAAGATGAATAAAAACTAATTGTTCACTCTCTTTTGGTAGGAGCCATATGCATAGTGGAGGTTAGTAGGTTGTTGGTGGTGTGACTAATAGGTGATTTGAGGAACTTCCTGAGAGACATTATGCATGCTGAAAGTTTGTATGGGTTCAAGAAAAGCCTGGATAATAAGTTCAGGAAAGAGAAATCCATTGAGAGTTTACTTAATAAAAATCCAAGGAAGTTCCAAGCTGAAAATTAGGAGAGACTAGAAGATAATTAAAGGAAAATTCCACTCATGAATGTCCTGTTCTTATATTCTTTCCAAGCCTGCCATTTCTCTGCCTCTTCCCAAACCACTTTTGGAGACTGGTTGACTGATACTTTTGTCTTTTAGTGCTCAACAGCTGTATTATACAAGTATATAATTAGAGCCTAGTCAAGTCAGTGATAAATGCAGGACACAAGTTTTGTTCAGTTCCTCCCTCAGACTTAACTTGTATTACAATGCCTCCGCTTTCTAGTTGTGATGTATCTACAATTAGTCTTTATAAGTGGAATGCCTAACCTAAAAAATAATCTGTAAAATGTGTGTTTCCTACAGGTACTAGATGAAGAAGCTGAAGTTTTCATAGTCAAAATGTGGAGGTTGTTGATATACGAGACAGAAGCAAAGAAGATTGGCCTAGTGAAATAAAGCACTCTCCTTGCTTCTAGGGTTCCATTTCAGTTTCGGGCTTTTTTTTTCCCCCCCCCGTCATTCAAAGACTGAATTTTCTCTGTTCTCAGAGACTTAAGACCTGTATTTTTTTATGTAGAAAATGTGAATTTTTTTGTCCTCTGCTCTGAGGCCCCTTTTACCTTCACAATTAGTTATCTGAATCCTGCATTGGTTCTCTTTATAATACACATGGTACAATTACCGGTATGTTTTATAAGCTGCAGCTACTGTACATGCTCTTTGGTAATTTTGTTATGTTACTCTGATTCTTGTAAATATTAAGGAAAAAAAATCCCCTGTTTTGCAAAACATTTGCACTTAATGTGGAACTATATCAGTTACAGGTGAAGACAAAGGATTTTTCTGCGAGTGATTTTTTTGGGGCATACTTTCCCTCTTTTTATTTAAATAATGATCAAAATACGATTTCAAAATAAGTGGCTTGAGCTGTTTTCACAGAACAGCTTTGTGTGTTCATTTGGACTCTTCTGGAAAAGGAGTTCCTTCAGACTTTTCCTTCTGATGTGAACCAGCAGTAGTCTTGGTACTTTGTTGCCCATTTAGAATTACTAGTGAAGCTGGGAAGTTCATCTCTTGCAGATACTCTGCTTCTTTCCCAGAAAGTGCAAATCACTGGAAGTTTTTTATATGCTCAGTTAAAGCAAGAGCAGGACCTCAGCCTAGGATATCTTCGCAATTTCATTTTAGCCCTTACCTACTATCCCTTCTGTCTCCAAAATAATCAGATGGCTTTTTTTTAAAACAAATCATTTTTAAAGGCATTTTTTTAGTTTATAGAAACAAAACAAAAAACCTGGTTTTGATGTAACTGACTCTAAAACAAAACCCAAAAAACCAAACCATGAAAACTAAACTGTAAGTTTTCAAACAAAGCTGAAATCTTGTTTTTATCCCTTCTATGAAATTAGCCAAGTTTTGTTTTCTACTGTATGCAGTCTGTTGTCCACAAAAAGAGGGTAATATTTTCCTGCCTTGTTTGTATGAGTTTTTTTTATAAATAGTCTGATGTGGTATAAATGATGACATGTACTGTAAACTGCATTTTTTTATCTCATACCTGGTTAAGAAGTCAAATCTTATAATATGCTGTGAGCGGTTTTGATTGCAGGAGGACTGTATTCCAGGGAGCAAACTGTCTCAAAAATATTTTTAATTTTTAAAACACAGTTCTTAATAGGAAACAAATTAAGTAAAGGTGTTCCAGTATCTCTATATTGTATTTAACTGAAGGATGCAGGTTGACCTGTTCAGAAAACATAACTGTGACCTTGAGTTACTAGTTCTTTGTATCTGGAGAGGACACTTGAAAACACTGTTCTTAACAAATGGGATCGTGTAAAGGTTCCACCATGTAAATATTTCAGATATTAAAAATGTATATATTTGATTTAAGGGCTGATATTCTTTTGGAGTCTTGTGCAGCATGCAATTATATTTAATATTNGGTTTAGAACAACTAGCTTCTGCTTTTTATCAAGTGACTAGAAGCCTGTGAATTTAGATGTGATCCAAATAAGTTCTTTCTCATCCCTGTGATACTGCACACCACAAAATGTTCTTTTTTTAACTTGAAGTGTAATGCTCAGATGTTACTTTTATGTTTTGCTTGATTTTTGCCTGAGAATGTTTTGTTTTACATGCTTATATGCTGCAATCTTCCTGTTTTTTCTGCAACTTCATGTTACCCTGAGAAATTACTTCCCTATTCTTCTCATACAGTTTTGCATCAGTATTCACAAAAAAAAAAGTCAAATTCTGAATAAATTCAAAACTTGCTGTTTGTAGTAAATACAGAGAAGAGGGAGAGTGAACTTCATGACTGCCTTTTGACCTGGTTAATGGCATTGTCTCCCTCTAATTAGTAGTAGTAAAATGATATAAACATGACAAATGCATTGTAATGCCACTATGTGACAGATTGCCCAACATCTTTGTTGAGATTCTTCAGTGAAAGCTCAAGTTGTGAAAATTCAGTTTATTTTATTTCTGCACTAAAGCTCTATGTGCATTGGACATAAGCTTCCTTTCCTAAGGAGACTGAAGGTGCCTGGATGAGAAAGATATCTCAGATTTGAGCTGGAGTGTTAAATAGCTAGGTAAATAAGTATATGGAATCATTGTGACATCCTAAAAAGAACTAATTTTGTGGAAATTGAGGTTTTCTTCAGCAGTGGAAGAAGGAAGTAATGTTCACTATAGCATCTCTCATTTGGCTTAGGCAAGTACTTAAGCAAATTTTTTTCTTCTTTCAGAATGCAAGTATAAAGTCACTTCTACTTTTGCCTCTTACTTTAATTATTGTTATTATGTCTCATTGATAATTTGTGTCTGTGATGCTGGAGAGCAGAACACAAGTACTGCTGAGGTTTTTAATATAGAAAGTAACTTCTGTTTGTTAGCTTTTCTTTTGATATGCAGTAGCAGAATTATTTCAAGATAAATCAGAATTGTTTCAAGATAAATTTAGAAAATCTGGGCTAGAAAAAGCCTTTTTTTGCCAATATTGCAGCACTTCACTGTCTGAATATATGATTTAATACCCACTGTATATGCATTATGTTAGTGAATGCACAGATGAGGAGTATGCTCGGAATTAAATACATTAGGAAACTATGCATGTTGCCACAGTCATCATGCCATAGTATGATCCATTCTGTGTAAGAGAGTGACTTCAAGACTTCCACATACCGTGTAATGACAAAATACCAGTAATTACACAATCAGAATTGCTGATCTGGATTTTACTGTGGAGTAAGGCTTAACATCTTGACACAACACATGCTCTTATTCTCCTGATAATTGTGCTACTTGAAATATGTGAGTACAAAATATAAAATATGATTTTTGACCATTAATATGCACTGAAAAGAAATGGGCAACAGGGAAGGAGCAAGTAAGGTGCATTACCAAGAATGACACATATTACCTTTAATTTAGTAAGGTACTGGTTTTGTTCTTTGAATATTTAACCTGGTCACATACTGATTTGGTCTTTCTAATCATGGTTGTTTCCTTCCTTCATCCTCTTTAAGCATGAACCTGCACTAAAAATAACACTTTAACTAGATGACCATAGCTCTGAATGTGGGCAGGGGGGAAGGCCCCAGAGAGTTTAGTTTCTTACTGAATTCCTGTGTCTTAATACTAATGCTTTCCTGAGAGGGGAAGCATTAGCTCTTTCATGCTTTTTTTTAAACTGGGTTGCTAGATAGCCACTTGCAGGCGTAGTCTTTTGGAAAGTGGATACACTTAAAACTGGAAGCTGTTGGGTTTTACATTACAGTTGGGTCACGCTTTCATGTTCTATACATTATCCCGTGTAGGAACGTTGGATGCAGACTTAGAACACAGTCATCCAGTGTGGGCAGCGTAGGTCCTGTTTAATAGACATTTCATCACAGATCAAACTGATACTCCTAATAGAAGTAGCCTGGTACAGCTGTGTGCCCATGTTTGGTTGCTTGGATGTTTTGTTTGTGTGTGTGTGTGTCTGTCCCCCTTTTAAATTACAAGTAGTTTTGTTTGGTTAATGGTTAGACATCACTTTCAGTCTAAAAACTGCTTCTTTTGAATGCATTTCACATGTATGTGACCTACTGGAACTCGATCCTCGCATTGCAATGGTTACATCAAACCTTTTAAGCGCAATAGTTCTGTGCCATCTCATTTCACCATGGATTTTCCTGTAGCGTAGTCAGACACCGAAGTACAACGTTGTTTTAAGCATGCAGGATTACGTGGCCTCTCGGATATTTTACTGTTTTAATATTCAGCATCGCTGTCCCTATGGCCGCGTTGTCCCCGTGTTGGTGACGCAGCCGATGATGCAGGTGGGAGGGAGCGGCGGGTTCCGGTTCCGCTGCGGAAGTGAGGCGCGCCCCGGAAGGCGCCGGGGAGGGCCGGCCGGGGAGGGCGGCGGAGCCCGGGCAGGTCGGTGTGTGCGGGGGGACCGGGCCGGGAGCGCTCTTCGGGACCGCTGTGCGGGCCAGCCCCGCCTTGCACAGCCCCGGCCTCACAGAGCGGGGCTCAGAGCGGGGGGGCTGCGCCGGGCCCCGGCAGCCGAGCCGAGCCGGGCCGTGCCGGGCTGAGGGGGCCCCGAGCGGCACCGGCCCTGCCTGCTGCCCCTTTGAGCGGGGACACACGGCTTAACAACGCCGCCTCTGTGTCTGATCCACACTTGCTCCGCTTTCTCTCCTGAGCAAAGATGGGTCTGGTCGAGTCTTAGCTGTGCTTGTTATGTGTGTTACCTCTCCTTGTTAGGCTGAGCGCTAGCGCGACAACCGCAGTCCTAACTCCTCTTGTCCTGGCCTAGGAAAGACAAAGGAAGCAAAGGAAGAACTTTTTCAGAGAGGCTGTTTTAATGTTAACAGCTTCCTTAGGGAAAAATATGTTTTGGTGAGTCTCTTTTCAGGTAAAACAAGTTAACTTTGCTTTGTTTATGCACAGTTCATTTGTAGATTTAATTCGTTCGTAGTTAGGTTTCAAACATGAAAGTGCTCGTTTATTTAGAAATATAAAGTAAAATTGTTTGGGAAGATGTCCTGGGTCGGTTTTCTGGCCTTCGTGAGTTTTCAAGAGGAATTGCTTTAACAAAGCGTGAATTTTGAGGTCTGTCAAGCTTTGGTGCAACTCTTCCATCAGTTACTCCTCCCTGTCTTCCAATTCTTTCTGCTCCTCAGTACCTGGAGTTTTCTTTTTGCTTGATGAGTTTGTGGTGGTTTCCTTTAGCGGTCTTCAAGTAGGATTTTGTGATTGGTGTTTAGTTTTGGTTTTCTCTCCCATAATTTAATTAGAATGTTGACATGCTGCTATGTGAAAAATCTCATTCTGATATTCCATATATGGATAAAAATTCTCAACTTTTTCAACGGTGGTTGCCCTGTTGAGAATTTCAACTAATAGCAGTCTTAAAATAACATTGTTTATATTTTGTAGCCCGACCAAAGAATTAGAGCTAAACTTTAAAAATAAGAGCAATGGAATTCATGTTTATTTTCATCTAATTCTTGTTTATTTTCATCTAATCTTGCATTTTATATTTTAAATTAGATCAGCTTTATTTTTAATGACAAATGTGGAAGCAAGCTATTCTAGTGAATGCTACACTGTCTTTCTTTTTCCAAACACTTTACATGATCCCACTAGACTTGTTAAATTGGTGTTGGTTCCTGATGGCTCTTAAGTGTAAGCTCTGCTAAGTTTGCTGCTGAAGTTAGTAAGTGCTGTGCCCTGGTCTTGTTAGATTTTTATTTTCTGTAAATAAACAGCTTCTGCATTGTTGCATGTAAGATTCTGTCCTGCAGCTCTTGTGTCTTGCTGCTGCCAAAAATGAGAGGCTTTGCTTTATGTCCTCCACTGTAAGAGTTTTTCAAGATCCCTCCATGCCTTGGCTGAGTATACAAAAATAGCAGAAAAAAATTCTTGATTTCTTTTCCTGGATTTGTTTTCTTCCATTTTAGTGAGTAAAAGCTACTGGAAAGAGGACTGATGAGTGCTGGTGTTGGCACCAGGTAGGAGCAAGAGCTAGTTGGGATGGACTGGCACTCCACCCTTGAGGTTTATTCATTATTTATTATTTATGTAACCAAGCCTGGCATTTATCTAGGCTTGCTCATTGTCTCTTAAAATTACGGAGTTTTTTTCTGAAACTTAGATCAAACTTCTTTTTCCCCTGTATTGCTTTATCCTTTTTTTCTTATGGAGCCCACAGTTTATTATTGTTTGCTTAAGAAAATGTTAGCATCTGATTTTTTTATGGAAGAACATATAAAACTATTACATATATGTGGCATGTTTATGTAGATGTTAGTTCTTGAGGCTCAGCTGAAATACTGTCTTGTATAGCACTGGATCACTCTTAGAGCATTACAGTATTAAGGATATATCTAGATTTTAGATGATCAAGTGTAACTCATTCATCCTTACCTCAAAATTATCCTTGAGCTTATCAGCAATACAAAACTGAACAACTTGGAGCAATTGTACTCTGCTGAAATAAAAACATGGAAGTTGTGTTCTGAGCAAGTGTGCACTGCTGCTCACTTACTGCACAAGAAGGAATGGAAAACTGCTTTGAATGATTAGTTTGTTGCTGGCTGATTTCTGTGGCTGATAAACTAATTTGGTAACATCTAGAGGCTCCTAATTTTGTGTTGGAAAATCCCTGTTATGATCTCTTAGTAGATGCAATACAGTTTCGTATCATAGTTAGGTAGGAAATGGTTGTCTTTGGTCTGTGTGAACTCTAAAAATTGGGGTAGGGAGGGGAGGGTGAACCTGGTCATATTAAGAGCAAATGCTTTTTACACATCTTCCTTTCAGCATCTCAAGAGGAAAGATCCGTTTTGTGTGGAAATAAGTGATTTCCAGAGGACTGCCCCAATGACAGAGCTGTCTGCGCATTTACCCCAGTTTCAGCATGGGCAGCTGACGGAAAACTTCCCTGACACCCACCTCAGCAACACCGTATGTAACAATTTTATTACCTGGTAGCAGTTAAATCAGGAGGAATAATTTGTTGGGGTTCATTTTGTCTATCTGAACTGTTGTGCTGATAAGCAGTGCCAAAAGAAATATGCTGCAAAATATGTGATGTTCTAAACTCATTTTTACATACAGGGAAGGCTTCCCCCAGTTTAAAGTGGTGTTGGAGTGACCAAATCATCAAGAAAAAAAAGGGGTGGGACACTCTGTCAAACCTTTAGAGGATTTAGTGAGCTCTCTTGATCTAGCCTGGCTGTGGTCTACTTGGTTCACAGGTTTCTTAATCATGGAGTTAATTTTAGTCTAGGTGGAGCTTGAAGCCTGGGTTTTGTTGTTATTACTGGAGGACTGTTCCTATGCAGGAAAAACAGCTCTGTCTTGTCTTACTGTTAATAAGTGTCAAGGTGCTCTCAAGGAGTTCTTCACGTGTTGGGGAGAGGGGAGAACTCAAACCATGAAGTTTTATATGATTGCTTTGAAAGACCTAAGCACATACTTGTTGCTAAAACTATACCCATTGTATTGTATATGTTTTGGTAAAACCAAGTTTAGATGATCTGCCTGGGTGTGGTGCTCAGGCTCTTGGATTTGTCATGCTCTGTTCTTTGTTCCTGCTACACCTCTTGAATATCAGGTTTTCTTCTGACACAGAGCTGCTCTTGTGAGGCTGGGCCACTGGTAGCCATATTTATGGCAGTAATTCAAGAAAATGTTCTGATCTTTGATCCATCTCTTATACAAACCAGCAGTTTAAGTAGAATTTTGAAAAATCCTTTTCTTAATCTCAGATCAGCATCATGTTATTGCAGTAAAAACACAAAGCACTTGAAAAATTATGTTTAAATTCAGAAGTCAGTCTGACTTAAGATGTTACTGATTATAGAAACTTCTAATAAAAACAGAAAAGTGGGAACTTTCCTCCTGCATCCTTTTTGCTTTTACTTCAGAGGGAATGAAAAAAGTTTCTTTTCCCCATGGACAGGTGAGAGATGAATTTTTATTGAACACTTCAGCCAGATTAAAAGTCAGAGCTCAGCCATAAGCTGTGGGCTCAGCCATAAGCTGTGGGCTCACCATCCTTACAGTTAACTTGGTGATGCTCCTTACTAGCAATGAGTTCTGTTTTCTTCTTACTAACAGACTGTACTGATGAATAACTGCTACTTGTGCTTTTTCTTTCCATTTTGAATTAACTCTGTAGTTTTGATGTTTAGTTGTAATGATTTTTCCCCCCATACACATCTATTTTGTACATATGTACAAAAGTCCTTTCCTGCTTCAATATATCCAGCTTTTGTGGCTAACAGTCAGTATGTGAAATCTCTAAGTTCTATAATTTGCCATCTCTTCTTCTAGTCACACATGAAGAGTTCAGCCCAGTCTTCAGTATCTGTCACTGTATAATGACCTTTAAACATCAGTGGTTGTGTGCGAGAACTGGTGAAGTCTGTGCCCACTGTCAGACGTACTGGTCTGCTCCTGATGTATAAATCTGGATATAATAACTAAAAACTTCTTATCAAATATGCTAGGTTTTTATCTCTTGGTTCAGGGGCCTTGGTCTGGGTTTGCTATTAAGTATTTTCCTGATAGGAAGAAAAAACACTATCATTTGCTTTTGATATTGTTTATTCACCTGAAAGCGCGTAGTTCGTAACTTACATTTGCTTACGGTGTTACAACAGGTGTTACTGACTTTTTAGCTTCAGAATTTTCACTTTTAACTATGTCTGAGGACAGTGAAGAGTCTGTTCCTTTGCTTCCACTTCAGCAAGAGTCCATGGCCTCTGCTCTGTTTAATACTGATCAGGTAGGATATAAGTGCACTTTGTTCTTTTAAGCAGTGGGGCACGCGCATGTCATGTTTAGCTACACTTTAGTAGCCCGAAAGGACAACTTGTTTTCTAGCTTTAACTGCAAATGAGAGAATAACCTGTAAAACTCGTGATGCTGATCTGGTTTTTATTCTTTGTGTTTTAGTATGTAAAAGGCATTTTGTGATTGTGTCTTTGTTCCTAACTAGTGAAGGGAGTAAAATGATGCATATTGGTCTAATTTCTTCAGTTTTTATGTTTGATTTTGCAAGTTTTTTGTAGTGGTGTGCTAGTTAATCAGGCTGTTAAATTGGCTGGTTTTGTGTTTGCTCTGCAGAACTGTAGGTTTTTATTTTATTTTTTATATTTTTGCTCCAAAGATGGAGTAAGCGCTCCCTCAAGCAAAACAGCAAAGAAAGAGCAATGCATTCAGCAAGCGTGCAGAAATGTATATACTCAATCTGCTTTACTTGTGTAGTGTTCCAAGGTTCTGTTCGTCTCCAGTGTAGTGTTATGATCCTCTTAGGTAGTTTATTTAGACAGTTAAGTTTATTGTTCTCTTGTTGTAGACTGAGGGAAATGGAGTATTTTACTATCAAAGTGAAAAATTTTACATTTGGGCTATAATCTGTACAGAAAGAGTTTCAGTTGCAGCCAGCATTTCAGATTAATTAAACATGATCTCTTTATTTGCATACTCCCATATTCCCATTTCTGTCTGACTTTCAGTAATTGTATGTGAGGACTTTATGTAAAATGTCAAGTAGTTTATAATAAATCTGTCATTTAGTAAGAAATGATATTGAACCCAAGATCTTTTTCAGGATATAAGTTAATGATACTAAATTCAAAGTAGGGTTAAAACCTTAACTCAAAAAATCCACTTGCCTCCTAATTTTGATTGTTTCATTTAGACTGTTTTAGTTTATGGGTATTTCTCCTCTTATATTCTGTTTCCTTTTTGAAAAAGAAAATAAATTTTCTTAGAGGACAGATCTTGAAACCTTCCTGAGCTTGATCCTGAGGATACCACAAAAAAGGCAACATTTGCTATATGTTGTTATTTTGTACTGTTCTGTGAAAGTAAATTTTTCATGAGTTGCGGAAGTTGTAATACTTCAACCAGGGTTTTAGTAGTGTCAGTATTTGCAGTTCAAAGTCCAGTGACTTCTGCTCCTTAATCACTTAAGTGCTTTTAAAAACCCCTCTATGAGTTCCTGAGTGTATACTTAGGATCTTATCTTTTCTGAGGGTGGGACTGGGAAAATTCTCTATAAAGATTCTCCAAAATTACTATTGATTTATTGAAAAACTGCAGTGAATTAGTGAAATACAAGTTCAGCAGTTATGTTTGGAAATGCTACTGAGAACAGGTAATTAGACTTTAACACTGCATGTTTAAGGAGAAAACTACACGAGTAAGAATACTTAAGGAGAAATTCATTAGGTTATTTTCAATGCCCTGTCTTATGTCTAGGGCAGTTTTACTGAAACTGAGTGATATCTTAGAGGTATTGCAAAAGGTATCTTCATTTTATTGTACATTTTAATCTAATGCTACTTTAGTGCGTTTATTCAAACTGAACTGTTTTAGATTAAGTAACTATGAAGAAATAATATTCATTTTGTAAGGAATCAAAATTCTTTGTGTTTTATCTCTTCTATTAAACCTCCAGTTTGAACAGTGCAGCATTGACTTTGGACATGGTAATACACTAAAAAAATGACTAGTTGAATTTAGTGCTTGTTTAGAGTGTCTGGTAATGGTTTTGTTTCTCTGTAGTCCAGAACAGGTGAAGCATAGCTCACTCTCCTGTTGTGTTCTCTGTATGTGCACACAACATGTAAAAGGTGAATGTCCCCTGCTCATGGAGCTTCTTGAAGAGGGTGCAAAAGATTTGTGACACCAGGCTTGATCATTTCCTTATAGGTGACATTCCTAATTTCTGGTTTTGCTTCCATTGAAAGTTTGCCACTGTCTTTGTGTTTGAATTACACCCTTGATGTTTTGTGTAGCAGTATTAGGAAGGGTAGGAGGCTCTTTCATATTTGTTGACAAGAGTGGTGGAATTTCTTCACAGTCAGTGAAAGGATGTGGCAGTAGTATCCTTGGGAAAGGAGAGAGAATCTGCATGCTTAACTCATCAAACCAGAACTTTGGGGTCAAATCTCAGTATAGAGACAGAGAAGTATCTAAGCTTGATCACCATTTATGTGTCATTCTTTTTGTTAAAAAGGTGGGAATACAGTATCTTATGAGATTCCATTTTAATATATGTTCTACTTAGTATGCTGTAGTGGGAGTGACATAGTAAAGAAAGTCAACATTTACTTAGGACTTTCATGGACAAGGGATCATAAATGTCTGTTGGCATTATTCTTAGGAATTAATACAGTTAATTCTTGTCAAGCTAAAGGCATTCTGCTGTCATGCACCCTTGTCTCAACTGTAGTTTTAACCAAGGGAAAAAGGTGTCTGTCTTTATTCAGTTTTCAAATTCTGTTTAAAGGAAAGGTGACATGGGCTGTTAGATGCAACCAACCTTCTCTTAGTTGTTGCTGTTTTTAATATAGATGTTTCTAACATAACCTGTGCTCCCATTCTTTGATAACTATGTGATGCAATTAATTGCTGTTGGTTAAGTCCCTGCTGTGGCACGTACTCTTGACAGTAAATACTACCTTACATGTTTTCTCCTTAAGGTCCTGTTTAGCTTAGTGTACAAGAATGTTTGTGGAGAGTTGCTGAGAAAACTGGTTCTTGTGTATTGCAGAATGACAACAGTGAAAGACGTCGCCATGATAATACTGAGCGCAGAAGAAATGACCACCCCGGGTCTGAGACCAATGGGCAGCCACAAAACAACATTCAGCAAGTGGTGGAACAAGATGAAGAAGAAGATGAAGAGCTGACACTGAAATATGGGGCAAAACATGTGATTATGTTGTTTGTACCTGTCACGCTTTGCATGGTGGTCGTTGTGGCAACTATCAAGTCTGTCAGCTTTTATACACGCAAGGATGGACAGCTGTATGTATCAATTTTTTCCCATATCTTTTCAGCGGACTCACTTAACAATTTTCTTCAAACTCCATTTCTTCTGAAGTCTTAATTCAAGCAGTAAACTCCCTCTTGCCTCCCTTTTCCCCTTCTCTGTTTCATTGGTTCTGTTTCATTCCTTCCAGTAACCAGACTCTTTTCTTTGTGGTACTGTTGATATTGGTTGTCTGGTGATCAGTGGGGATCAAGTCTTCATTGTCACTGCTTGATTCAAATCTTAGTCCTTGTTTTAATACTTCATTATGCCCTCTGATATTTATAAAATAAACTCAATCCTAAGCCAAAGCCATTTCAGTTGTACTCTGCTAGAATACAAAAGTTTTGGAAAAGGAACAAAACCACTAGTTTAAATGAAGTAATGTGTACGCCAGGCTCTGATTTACCCATACTTTTCGATAAAGAAATTCAAATTCAAGGGGAATACAGCTTTATGAGGTTTAGTTTTGGTGCAGTTACAGAAACTTCCCTGGCAGTTGACTGTGCCTGATTTTGGAGGGGTTTTGGTAAAATATTAACTTTGGGGGAAATAAAAGGCAATTTTAGTGAAGCTGCCATGAAAGGAGATCAAAGAGAACACTGAGCCTGTCAGAAACTGCAGCAAATCATAGTATCATAGAACATTAAGAGGTTGGAATGGACCTTAAAAATCAGTATACATGTTCCACTGTGAAAACGTTCAGACAAAATGGTTCAAAGTTTGTTTGATTTCGAAATGTTTGTATAATATAAGTATGGCGTAAAATGTTTCAATAAAACAGTGTTCTTTTTCACTTTAAAAGCTGTTGATCAAAGACAATTTTTTTTGAGATTTTATTTATGATAATTGTTTTCTTCCTGCCTTGCCTTCCCTTCTTGCAATGAAGTAGTTCGCCCAGGGATTTGTATTTCTTTAGGAAAGAGCGAGCTGAGCTCCTTTGTTGTTCTGTTGATATCACAGGGGGGCCTTCTTAGGTGAATCTGTAGGTGGCATGCTGGTGAAATTTCAGCTGTGCTGACTGCTGTGTGAGTGATGGCATGGGAGAGCGGGAGTGACACACGGCATGAGAGTAGCCATATCAAACAGTGAGCAGTTCTGGGCTCCATTTGCTTTACAAAGCAGAAAATGGTAGTAACCTGAGAATGTAGGAAAGGCAAGTCTTGTAAGGATTTTTTTTTATTAAAGTCCGCCTAATGTGATACTATGCCACCTTTCAAATTTTGCGTTAGTAGAAAATAGCTTTTACGGCTTTGAATTGAAAGATTACTGCAATTTTGTTTGATTTTGGCCTCTCATATATCAGAAACATCTGTGCATTCAGTGTGACTTCAGCTGACTCTTTGTTGTTGTAGCATCTACACTCCCTTCACGGAAGAAACCGAGACAGTAGGACAGAGAGCCCTGAATTCAATTCTCAATGCGGCTATAATGATCAGCGTTATCATTGTCATGACCATACTCCTGGTTGTGCTTTACAAATACAGATGCTACAAGGTAAGTATTTGTGCTAGTTTATTTATTACTACAGGTTGTTTAGAGAATGGAACAAAATTAAGGGTTATTAAGGATTCGTGAGCAAAACTAGCAGAATTGGTGATTCAATTCACTGTTTCAGTTTTGTGGCTTCTCTTCCTTTGACAAAAAGCAAGGCAAAGGCCCAGTGCTGACACTGCCATCTGTTTTGTCAGTTAGAATTAGGGTGGCATTGCTTTCTCTTTGTTTGAAATGTTCATGCACTGACATCTTTCTGTGATCAAGAAATACAAAGGACAGACCTGGTCCTACAATTTAAAGTCTCTTCAGGGGCCTTTTGGGAGCTTCCAGGTAAGTATTTGTGCTAGGGTACAGATGTCTCCCATCAGTGTTATGTGTGCATGGCTGTATGTGCTAGGCAATATTCTTATGGAAAAACATAGAAGACTCTAAGGCTCTTCTGTGAAAGGCTGCAATCTTATAATGATGTAATCTAGGCAAAGTCCAGGCTTAGCACAAATAATCTCAGTGTCACTTGCCTGGGAGGAGTTGTCTGTGAAGATTCCTGGTTTGTGTTGGTCTTAATGACCCATTTGACAAGGCTTGGCCTAATAAAAATTCCCAACATGAAGACAGAACCTTGAATCTGTTTCATAGCTGTAAAACAGGCAGTGGGGTTCAAAGCTTTGCTTCATTTTGTTTTCAAGAGAGAGCAATGGTTTTGGTCTTCATGTCTGTGGCTGAAACCCCTTTACAAAGTGTCTGTGGAGTGACTGTGGAAATTATTTTGCCTGAATCTACATACATCTTGGAATAGTGAGTTTTAAAGTATGGACCTTCTGTTTTATCACAGTGTGGTGTTAAATCTGAAGTGACAAAGTTTAACAAGAGAACTGCCATTTCTCTTCTTTCTGTTGAAGTCAAATAGCTAATGTGCTTTAGTTAGGTTCCTTGGTAGCCAGTTGCGTCTCCTCAGATGCTGAAGGCATCTACTAGTTTTTACTAAGCTTTTCACATTTCTGGCTTCCTTCTTGACCCTACAAAGCGCAGCACATTCTCCTTACAAAAATAATTTTTCTGCTAAAAAATTAGAATTATTAGATACCAGAAATCTCCTGTCATACTATTGTATGCTAATTACATTAAATTGTTAACTTATTTTTAGATCTCCTAACAGAGTATTTCTGGGCTGCTCTATCAGAATGCTGTAAAATGTAGTTACCTGTCCACTGAATTCTATTTAATATGCAGGTCTATATGTAGAATGTAGTCTAGATTGTGGGGAATGGAATTTATAATGAAAGAACATAAGGTCTCCATCTAGTAGTGATGATTTGCTTATCCTCACAAGATTTTTATCTGAAAACTCCTTTGAAGAAAGGAAATACTTCAGCTTCACTGCTGTTAGTTTCCTGTGTTTGTCCTGTATGTGATATGTTAAGCATGATCCTGATTCTAGTTCCTAAATCTAACCAGAAACAGCATCTTTAGAGGGGATTGTATTTGATTAGCTTTTTCTTTTTAATTTATTGTATTATTCTCTGCATTCTTCATTGTTTTAGTCTGCCTAGCCAAAGTCTGACTGCTGTAGCTCATCTTAATTATCTCCCTTCTGTTGTCCATCCTTAGTTTTTATTCAAATTATTGCAGGCAAAGCCAAATCTGTACCAGCAATCAATGTTGAAATTGTTGTCAAATGAAGAATGAAAATTTTTAATGAAAAGGCAGCAAACCTGTTGTGGTATCCTGCTAGGAAAACACTGATGAAAACTTTCAAGAAATACTTTAGAAAGATCACTTCTATGAAAAGAGGCTGGTGGTCTGGAAAATGCTATAGTAAATGAGGTATATGCTGAGAATAAAACATCTGTGTATAAAATGTCAGCTTAGGTCAGCTCTTGAACATACCTCTCTTAGTGCTGTTGATAGTAGTTATGCAAAGTGTGCGTAAAAGTTTGCTGGTGTTTGACACTATTAGCATTTTACTATTTTTTAGGATGAAACATTGCTGTTCACTTTATTTTCTTAAGTGATAAGTAAGTTGAAGAGCTTATGTTACAAATAGAAGAACTAGTGATAGAAATCATGACACCACTTTCTTTGCCATTTTCTTAAAATATTTTCAACTAATTTTACAAGCAAATAAAATTACTCTTGTTAGGTCACTACTTAGTAGCTTTACAAGGTGTTGGAAAATTGGATTCTCTTTCAGGTACATATCAATCTTCAGTTTTTATATGTTTCTTTCCCCCACTTGCTATGAATGGTTAGAATTTTCTCTACTGAAATAGATACTTCGGCAGTTTTCCTGCAGCATCTTTACAGGCACCATGCTTTATTATATATTGGAAATTCTTAAGTATTTTTGAGAACACACTAGCAAAAGCCAGTCTGTTAGATTAGGAAGTTAAATGACAGGTTTGTTAGCTTGAAGGTTAAATTTGAACCTGTTTTGAGAGACAGTGTGAAGGAGGAGAATGAAAGTTTCAAAAATTGCTGAGAATTTTAAAAATGCATATGAAAATTTAGCATTAGACTAAAAGTACTAAATTACTAAAGTACTAAATTACTAGCTGTAATAGCCAAATTCCTAATTTGCTTAGAAGTCCTGGTTGTTTCACATAGATGTGATCCCTTTTGAATTAGCTTTTGCACAATATTTTAAGAACTACAACATAAGATGCATTCTATGACACATCTTTAAGAAGATCACAAAGGGATGACACAGTTTTTTAACAGTTTCTGAATTCTTTGATCTAATGTACATATATAGCTAATTTAATCACCTAAGTTTCCACTGAGAGTGTCTGTGCAAATCAGGATCCCTTATAAGCAGCTTTAATTTCTAAGTTATTGTTTCTGACTGGGTATCTATTTGCAATGTTGGATCAGGTTTTATATATATGATTTTGTGCTGGGACTTTGAACATATATTTGTCATTCTCAGTTCAGAGATTGCTGGAGTTAAAGGGCTCTTCAATCTTTTTAATTTTGCACAGTAAATACCACAAGAGTGTATGTACTTTTGTCAGTGCAAACTCTTAAGTGTCTGTCATTTCCAGGTTGTGTCTCTGCCCAGTACAACACCAAAGTGTTTTTTATTAAATTGTTGGGCAGCATGTCTGCTCTCATATCAAAATCAGGGATTATGTGTATAGATGAGTGGTAGAGAATATAGAAATCCTTGTACTGAAGATTTTTCTGGGTTCCAGCATTTAATTCTGTAACTGTATTCTAAAAATGGTTTGGAATCAGAGCAGCACAAAAATGAGTCAGCTTTTCTATCTGTTTTGATTCTGGATACTTCTGTTATGTTATAACGCCACTGGTATCAAAATGGTCTAAACATATGCAAATATTATTTTTCAGAAGAGCTGAAACACCTCTACTGAAGGACCACAGAGCACTTAAACTTCATAAGTGTAAATTGCAGTACAATAACATGTAAAGACTAAATATGAATTTAACAACAACCGAAGGGAGAGTTGTCTTAAATCATTCTCTTGCTTTAATCAAAAGGGAAAATAACCTTAGAAGTTTCTTTAATAGATATTAACTTTAAAATAACAAGTCTAAAACCAGCTGTATTGATATCTTCTTTTTCAGGTGATCCATGGCTGGCTTATCATTTCTTCTCTTTTGCTGCTTTTCTTTTTCTCATTCATCTACCTGGGGTAAGTGAGCTAAAGCATTAGTATGCTATTTTTCATTTATCACCTTATGTATGTATTGTTCTAGAACTAGGCCCTAAATCTTGAGAAGAACAATACTGTGTAAGCTACTGCAATACATTTCTTAGTTTTGTGTAGGTTGATAGAGTACACGTAAGAGTGATATTTGTGGGTTTATAGTGCGTCTGATATTGTACAGGAGGTGTCAGTCATATGCATGACCAGAAGAGCTATCTTGTGAAGGGTTGCTTGTTCTGCTGGCATTATCTTCTGATAACTTAATTTTTCATAGCCATATGACTCAAGGGCTGTTGTTTACATTGTGGCTTTGATGCTGGGCTGTACATGCAAAGGGAGTGGAGGAAAGGAGTCGGCTGGAAAGAATCTACTATCTCACCAAAATATATTCAGTGCTTTTCAAATTTGGAAGCATGCCTTTGCTCAGAGATCAGGAAAAGTTGTCTATACTATTTGTTATTGTCTCAAATGAGCAATGTGATCAGGGTTTGTATCTAGAGTTATGTCATGAAATTATTACACTGTGTTTATTTTTGTACCACTTGATGACAAATACACTTCTCTCTGAAGAAGCTTATTTAATTTGGTCTTTGAGAGGAGGTAATGGTGTTCCTTTAGTCACTGATTTTTCTCAAAATTATCTGTGATGCCTTTTTTGGTCAGTAGTTTCTCTAACCTTAACAATGACTTGAAATACAAGGCAATTCCTTGATCTGTCCCAGCTGCCTCACAGCAGTGCTGGCTTTCTTTGTAGAAGTTCAGTGAGTGAGGGGGCAGTTTGTAGATCAATTATATATGTTGACAGTAAGGGACATCCTGTTAACACTGTACTTCTCAAAGGTCAACTGACAGCTATAGAAGACATTTCCTGGAGGAAAGTATTATGCAGATTAGAGGGTTCTTAGTGGCTTGATGGATTGGTAGCAGCAGAATCTGCAAAAAAGCCATCACAACTGTTTCTTCCCTGCGTCAGTGAAGTCACCTGTGACTTGGTGACAACATATTTGTCTATTTTGATTTTACTTATTGAGTATCTTAATTGGTTTTTAGTATTAGGTGTGTCAGTGATGTGGCTCATCTGAAAATAAAGCTTTTTATTTGTGGTGAAGACTAAAATAGAATAACCATGTATACCTACTTTGAAGTTAGCAAAGCATTCTCCATGCAGCACATAAGTGGAGAGAGGTCTGTTTGCACGCCTGTAAAGATCCATTTTAACCTCACAAGTTCTGACTATTCTGATTTTTAAAAATTATGAGCATAATCAAAATTACTGATCTTGCAGTAATGTCCTTTCCTGTCAGTTACTGCTTTGACTGAGAAGGAAAGAGAACATTAAGGAAAATTTTCAGAAAAGTGAGAGCTGATGTGAAACAAACACTGGTAAAATTATCCCCATTGTGTAGAGCGATTATGTACTGTTCGAAGGGAGAATTTCTATTTGTGCCACTATGTTGAATCTGAAGATTTTTAAAAAACATTCTGAAGCTTGCATCTGTAACTTTTTTCTATTGTTTTAAGCAAATGTAGTCCATGTTATTTTCCTTTTCTCTTTTAGTGAGGTTTTTAAGACTTATAATGTTGCCATGGACTACATTACGGTGGCACTCATGATCTGGAACTTCGGTGTTGTGGGAATGATTTGTATTCATTGGAAGGGTCCACTTCGGCTCCAGCAGGCATATCTCATTATGATAAGTGCTCTCATGGCCTTGGTGTTCATTAAGTACCTTCCTGAGTGGACTGCATGGCTTATCCTGGCTGTCATTTCAGTGTATGGTAAGTCTTGGGGCAAGGCATAGTAACAGGTACTATGGCAGGAATTTCTTCTACTCTGTAACTTTTCCACTTGTCTGACCAGACCTTAAAAAGAGTGTGTGGGGGGGTATCATTCAAAGTCACGAATAGGGTGATTACAGACTTCAGAAATAAGATCATGACCTAAACTGAGGTCAGATGCCTTCAGCTGAGGGCTTTGTGTGACTGTATGATGCCATCTTTCTTCACGTTTCCTGAACTCATTAGATTCTTTGGGGAGGAGAATTGAAGTAATTCAAGAGCGGAGGAGATGAGACCTATGCTGCTATTCTGATCCCTTTTATGAAGGGGGAGAACTTTTGGCTTCTCATTTTCCCAAGAATCCTTGGAAATTCTTCTACATTCAGAATTTAAGAGGTTGTTGTTTGTATACAGTCCTATACATGTATAGATCTACCCAACCTACAAATTCCTCACATTTGTGGACATAGAAAACAACGTGATCCATGCCTGATAATATAATGAGAAGGAAGCAAGAAAGGATTAAGGGCAGTTTGCATTGCTCAAAGTAATTTTGCATTTAGGATTGTGAGTTGTGAGACATGTTTCCCTGGCCCTTTTTTTTCTTTTAATAGAAAATTGTTAGGATTATCACATACTGTGCTTTTTCAGAATGATGGCTGACAAAAACCTAGATGTAGTTTTTTCTTAAAGCTCTAGGGGGCACTGGATACTTTTGGTAAGAAGATCACTGTATCCCAAATACGGATTTAATTCCCAGGCAAGACTAAAATTCACTTACTTAGACATAATTAAAACATTACAGCTAAGTAAAGATGTGCTCATAATTTACAATTTTTTGGAAGCACATAAGTGTGATAGATGTGTACTCTCAAAGTCAGTAATAATGATAAAGACCAAGAATCTGGTAATTTGTAAGTGCAGGGGTTAATAAGATTTGGTTAGCTGTGATATGTCAGTGTTCTCCTTAAGTGTCCCCTTTCTTCAGATGGAGTGAAGTTGTCCCTTGTGTGTATGCTCATAGATCACAAGGCACATTAAGAAAACCTTCCCATCCCCCATCCCCACTTCCACCCTTCGTATGACTGAAGCAAATCTGAGTACTCCAAGCATTCAGCCTTTATTCAGTGATAACAAAACAAAATTACTTTTGAGATAATTCCAAGACCATAGTGCAGTTGTTTTCAGTAAAGGGATATAAGTTTCAAAGCCTGTAACCCCACACCAAGAATTCTTTACTTGAGTGGGGCCAGCAGTAGTGCCAGGGCAGTTAGTTCAGGTGCAGAAGGCCTGCTTTGTGCAACACACAGCTCCTGATAAGTAAACTATTCCTTTTGTGTCAGATTTAGTTTCAAAGACAACTGCAAAAGGTAGTAGCAGTGTTAGAGCTCTCTGTCCAAATATGCCTACTTCATAGAAGTTATGTAGGCCTTGCCTGTTCTCTTAAAATTTGCTTTAGCATTAAACTTACATTACAAAAAGCTTTGATAATAGAAAGCAAACTTGGATATTTCCAAGATGTTAGTTGAAGGGTAGCTTTCTTGAATTACTTGCCAGTCAACAGATACACACAGATACATTTGCAGTTAATATCTTAAATGAGAAATATTACATTTTTTAATTTGTATACATATTACAGTAATGCGTAAAATAGGTTGTATAACTGAGAATATTAAAAAGTATTCCTGTAGAATACTAAATTGTGGCCAGTGGCTGTCTTGGAAGCTGATGTTCAGGGTGTGTTTTATTTTATTATAAGGCTCTGCAAGTGTCATAGAAAAATAAGTATGTCCGCAGTGATGTAAGATCTCGTCACTCTTCCTTTCAGATTTGGTTGCTGTCCTGTGTCCTAAAGGTCCTCTTCGTATGCTCGTTGAGACAGCTCAAGAGAGAAATGAAACTCTCTTTCCAGCACTTATTTACTCCTGTAAGTACGTTTTGTTAAATTCTTTAAACTTGCAATCGCCCTCTTATCTGAAGTGGTTTTCACATTTTTCTGTGTTTTAATAAGTTGTTTTTCAGCTGGAATTTTTGGTCTGTTCACTTGGGCCTCAGTTTTCTTTTCACTGTTGACACAGAAATGTGGAACATCACAAAGATATTTCAAGATAAAACCAGTCTAATTCGTTACAAAATACAAACAGGAAAAATGGTAACAGATCTTGTTTTGGACAAAGTAATATGTGACTAGTCTGTGAATTAAGCCTATTCAAAGGGAATTCTTGCTTGCAGAAAGTATTATGAGGTTAAAGTGCTTAAATAGCCTGCGTATTACTCTAATGAATGTGAGAAATTGCTAGAAGAGATATGGTTTTGGGACTATTTTCTCCAGGGCTTGTCTTTTTTGCTATGTTGTTTCTCCCTGCAGCTGTGAAAAATAGCCTACTGAGTTAAACTTGCTGTTGTGACCTGTGTATCAATTCGTACATAATTCCACTGTTTCTGAAGTTCCGTGTTGCTGGGTGTAATCGTATGGATAAACACTGGAATAAGCTAATCACAAGTCATTATGCTGCTGGTGCTCCAGTCAGGCCTGCATTTGGAAGCAGGAAGTATGCTGTAGACTGGCTACTTCGGGGACAAGCTTAGAGTGGAGAAAGCAGAGAGGTTTCTTTATCTGTCACTCTTGTTGTGTTTTACTTATACTGTGCACAGCTGCCTGTTAACCTCTTCTCTCACAAAGAGAATAACACTGAGAAAACCACAAACCTGAAGTGTGACAACACTTCGTTACCTCCAGACTGGAGAATATTTTGTGATGGTGGAGGCAGAGAACAATTAACTTTGATGCAGATGCTGCCTCTGAAGTGACATAATTCTGTTCCAGTGTTAATAGGCCTTTTTAGTTGCAGGTAAAAGAACTGATTAATGAAAAAAGTAAAGCAATTGCTGATTGAGATTTTCAGAGTGAGCTTCATATATAGAAGCTATTTCTCTGGCAACAGCTGTCACAATTTTTTTCAATAAGGAATAAAATTTCACTCACCAAATTCTGTAAATGTGTGTTGTAGCTGGTACTGGCTGTGTTCCAGATATTACTGTGCTTTAATGAGACTAAAATTGCCTGTTGGAAAAGGTACTTCTATCAAAAAAACCCACAAAAAATGAGAAAGTGTTAGCATCAATCCATTCCATCTCAGAATCACATACATCTGAGAATATGATTAGCTATGCTGTTGTGTTTTGGCTTTTCTTAATAGCAACAATGATATGGCTAGTGAACATGGCTGAGGAAGATCCAGAAGCCCAAAGGAAAGCTTCCAAAAACTCCACTTACGATAAACAAGGTGAGTTTTTCTTTTGACAAGTCTTTATAGTTGTCACTTTATTGGAATAGTTGTTTGTGCATGCTTGTCTTTTGGTTTTTTAAGTGTCCTGGTTGCTGTAGAAGAGTGTAAGCATGGAGGCCTAATTAGGAATGCTGAATCTGTCAAGACTTCAAAAATTGCTTACTTATTATGCAGTTAATGTTCTTGCATTCATTTTTCCAGGATCCATGGTGTTGGTGTTGAAATTACTCCCAACAGACGATTATTGATGCAGCTTAATTTTTTGTCATATTGGGAAGACATAGTACAATACTAACTCATATATATTTGTATTAAACAGAAAAGTGCTTAAAAACATGGAATTTATTTATGTGTGTTATTATAGCAGAGTAGTTTCTGAACTGAAGATGCTTGAAGGCATCTACATATATGTACCTTTCAGTGAAGTTTTGTATTTTACTGGAAAACTAAGCTGTCTGTTGACTAAAGAAGCTAGTGCAATATTAGATGAGAGTTTCTTCCTTAAATTGTGATCCTTAAGTTAGGTCACCACAGAACTACCACTGTTATGTGGAATTACTCGTGAATACTAGGACTTGAGTGCAACATGTAGATGCTGTGACTGCAGAGTGCACATTGAGTCCTGATTGTTTAAAGGAGTATTAAAATCCTAAGTGAGAATGTTTTGTGATTGTGCATGTCAGATGTTGCTAAATATTATGGCATATCTCTTTTTTCCTCATTCTTCTGTGATCTTACATGTGGAGAGATATTCCCATTTTAGAAAGCGCATTTTTGGAGGAGATCTTAAATGTTTTTCTTCCTTTGAGCTCCGACAAGCCAGACTCAGAGTGAAGATGCTGAAGCAGATGATGGTGGCTTCAGTCAGGAATGGCAGCAACAAAGAGACAACAGAATAGGGCCCATCGAATCAACGCCTGAATCACGTGCTGCTGTTCAGGCTCTGCCCAGCAACTCTCAAACAAGTGAAGACCCTGAAGAACGTGAGTGTGGAGTACTGTGCCTGAAAAACTTACTAGATCTGGATCTAGTCAGTCTTAATCATCCTCACTGCATTGGCCAAATTGCTCTTTAGTTTGATGCATAGACTCAGAACTTAAGTAGCATGAGCTGTTCTCAGACCATTATACAGTCAGTTGCATTAGCTTCTGTCTTTTTCGTGCAGAGTTTTGTTGTGTATCACCTCTTTTGGATTACAGGCCCTGTAAATGCAGTCATTACCTTTTTTTTTCCTTAAGATTAAGTTGCTGTAATCCATTCTGTAGAAAGCAATGTTTCAGCAGTTAAAGGGTGCTTTAGTGCTTAAGAGTTTTTCATGAATGCACTTTTCTAGACATTTATTGGAGGCCTATTGGAAGAGAGTAGGATTGCCATTTTTCTTTTATTCATTTTTCCTTTTCCTTTTTTTTCCCCAATGATCAACAAGGCATACACGTCTCTTTTGATGTTCTGAGTTCCTCTTGGAACTCTAAAGTGAGTTTTGGGCTGGACTGTAGCATGACAAAGTAATCAATAGGCCTAATGAAAATAGCTGGTCACCTGATGTTGGCCTTTCTTAGTTAATATCCTGTACTGAAAGCTCAGACAGTGAACTGGCATTCAGGAAATTTTATAGTGCTTGCAGAAATAATTGAGTATTTTGCTTTCAGAGTTATTGGTAATTACTATTTAAAAGAACGTTGACTCACAAATTTTATTAAACCTCACATCCTGGACTAAATATGTTGAGTTTTTGCCTCTGGTACATGTAATTACACACAAGTGCTTTTAAGAACTACCTTCTTAAGAATTCTGTAGGAAAATTGGGAAGGCAGTGGAATATTTTGCTGTGTATAGGTTTATAACTGGCCAATTGAACATAATCTGTAAGGGATTTATTTGTTTTTCCCCTCCCTCAGCCAGCTCAAAAGTATTCCGCTTCAATATTCTGTTGAATTTAACAAGACAGCCAAAAGTGGACACCCCTCCACAAATACAATTACAAATACCTGAATTTGTATATATTACCTTTATATGTCCAGGAGACTCAGAATATAGGAAAATTCTAATTATAGGATGAATTAACTGAGTAATGTAGTATTTCTAAGCTGTTTTGTTTCACAGACGTTTATTGCTTGATTCAGAAGTGGTACTAATTTTGAAAATGTTATTTTTAGCAAGTCTTTTTAATAGTCAGTGTAAATCTGTATTATTCTTTGACAGTTACTGATGTGTAATATTAGTAGACTGATACTTAATGCTGCCATATGTTCACTTTGCAGGAGGAGTAAAGCTGGGTTTAGGAGACTTCATTTTCTACAGTGTCCTTGTTGGCAAAGCCTCTGCAACAGCAAGTGGAGACTGGAATACAACTTTAGCATGTTTTGTAGCCATATTAATTGTGAGTATAACATAATATTTTAATAGGAGTAGTTTCTGTTGTTCATCGGGGACAAAATGAAAACTGCTACATTTTGTCTTCAATTTTGTTTATTGGGTGGCCAGACTGAAAACTGATGAGGACTTTAGCTGTGATTTTCATTGACTGTACATCTGTCACCTAAGCCTTTAGTTTAGGAAGGCATAAACTGTATATTTTATTTCTGGGAGTTTAATGTTTCTATATATATGTAATCTTTTGCTTGTCAGAGTTCCCTAATTTTTCCATATGTTTTTTGTGTTTTGTTTTTTTTTTTTTTCCTCCCCCTCAGGGTCTGTGCCTTACACTTCTGCTTCTTGCCATCTTTAAGAAGGCGTTACCAGCTCTTCCAATCTCCATAACCTTTGGGCTAGTTTTTTACTTTGCTACAGATAACCTGGTACAACCCTTTATGGACCAGCTAGCATTCCATCAGTTTTATATCTAGCAGACTTGATGCTGAAATGGGTATTTGTAGCAGATCTGGAAGAAGGAAAAATGTTTTTCCCTCAGTGCTCAAGTGAGACTGAAGTCAATTACTCAAGATTCCAAGCCTGAATCATTACAACTTCTTCCGACGGTGGTTTTTGTTTCTTTTTTTCTGAGACAACTGCTACACTGGGCACCATACGAATTCTCTTGTGTGAAAGTGGCTTCTTCCTGATGGCCAGTCTCAACCAGGTTCTGTTATATCAGAGCTTCTCTGATACATATCTCTCTGGTAAGGACCACCTGTGTGAAAATTGCTAATGCTTCCACCAGCAATGTGATCTCTTACCACAGGATGATTGTTTTCACTGCATTAAGGGTGCTCAGGACTTCCTTGATGTTAACAGAGGAAGCTGATGAATCACATGGAACTTGTCCCTGTAACTGCCTGAAGAGAGAGAACTCAATCTGGACTTCTTCAGCAGTGATTTTTTGACAGTCGAGTCCTGACTCTGCTTTGTGTAACAAGAAAGGACTTCTTAGCAATTTGAGAAAGGGAGAAAGTACTGTCACTCTAAGAGTGCTCTGTGATTTCATAGCCTCTGTGCCTGAGTGTGTTTGGTTTAGTAAATTTAAAAGCTTTTTTTTTTTCACACTGGAACTAGAGCCTCTTCTCAGTTTTAATACTTTGTACTCTCAAGCATGGAGTGCACTTTCTGTACACCTGCTCCAGTTTATGTAGCTGCTTAGACTTGGACTGAATTATTTGGCATTAGAGGATCATAAGCTCCTAATTTGGATCTTACTTTCTAAAAAGTTAATAAACTACATTGTAAAGCAATTTCAGGACTTATTCTTTGTGCTCTTGCAAATCAGTTTGCTAGAACACCATTTCAAACCCTGCATTTCACTAACAGCACAGACTGCATTGTTGGTGTATGTTTCTTCTATTGAAATTCTCATGAAATATGTAAACATTTGCAGCAGTCCCAGATAAAGTTTACTTGTCAGATCTAGAGATCAAAGTGCTTTTAGAAGCACTTCTAATGCATCACTGAAATTCTTCATCATCAAAAATATGGTTTAGAGTTCTGTTGGCTTGAAGTACTGGTCACTCAGCTGTCTAACACCTCAGGCTGGGCAGGGATTTTTTTTTGTGCAGCATCTTTATTGGTGAGGATACTTAAGTTAGGGGGGTATTGCTTAACCTTACCAAGGAGCAAACTTTATGACCCTCTTTGTTTTAATTACATCTCCCATGAGGAACTGAAGATTGGAGAAATGAGAGACAATATCACTGAAAAGAAGATAAAAGGTTTTGAACTTCTTACAAGAAGAATCTCCTCAGACCGTAAAACTGCTAAACTCTGTTTTCTTCTTCATTTGAAAGAACTTGTTTATGAACAATTGCTTGGAAATGAGACCTGTGTGATATGAAGTTGGTTTTGCCATGGACTCTTACTCTGTACAAGTAATTCTTGGGAAGCTTAGGGAGTGGATGGGCATTCCGTTTTACTTACATCTTGATACTGGAGTCCTTGCCACATAGAACACTTGTCAAAATCCTGACACTAGCTCCTTTTACCTTTTTTCTGGGGTTTTGTTTCAGTGCCTATAGATTCAAAGGACTGAAGCATCAAAGATGCTCACCAACCATTGCCCAAATAAAGGAAGAAAGGCTGTGATGTATAAATATGCATTAAAACCAAGAAAGGCTTTCTTTGATTGTCCTTGGTAATGTATGTCTCTTTTCCAGTATGACTTGCTAACCGCAGTGTTAGCATTTACATTTTCATAAAATATGTTGTCTTGTCTCATCGAAAGTACTTTTATTCATCTTGTGTGCTGATTCATTGTGGATAGCATTAATAAACTAACCATATCAAAATGGTTACAGTGCTTACAGTGACTTTTCAAGTCAAACTTGCTTGTGTTTTCTAGCTTATATCACTGTTCCGTATTTTGCTGCAATGAAGTCTGACTTAAAACAGGTTGGTTGTTTGGGTTTTTTTGTAATTTTTTGTTTGGTTGGTTTTTGTGTTTGTTTTTTAAACGGAACTTGGTTGTTTTTATACTGTTGTGACTTGTCCCTTTTCTGAGCATTATATCTTAGGAAAATCCCCTTGTGTATTTTATTGGGCACTCAGCTATAGTTTCATTGCATAGAACAGTTTTGCTTAGAGTTGGCATCACTAGTGTTTCTGTGTTTCTTTTTTGGCTTCAGTATGCACCATGGGAGCACCAGCTCCATTAAGAGTTGCTTTAGAATCTATAGAAATGCACAAAAGCCTTCTCACATGTTTGAATGGGTGTTAGATGTATAACCCAAGGAAGAGCTCAGAACCCTCAAACACTAAATTGACAGTCTTCTACTCCCCAGAGCTGCTTCTGTTATCTTGCACTTTTAATTTCCAAGCTAGTGTAGAGTCGCAGTGGTGGAGACCATAAAATTTGTATTCACAGATACTGTTCCTCTTTGAATCTCAAAATCAATTCAGAAGGAAAATTGCTTTTCAAGCCTAGGCAGTTGTATGTTGAAGTACACTGCTTATTGCCCGGTCCTAGTCTACCTTCAAAAACCAGATTATACTTTCTCGATCTGCCCTCTTAGACCTAGTCACAGTAGCTTATGTTTCAAATGAGATCTTGCAACTAAAGATCATCGCAGTACTTGGGTCCATAAAAGGTTCAGTTGACAGTAGTTTTTGTTTGCATTTAGATTGTTACTACACAAGTGTGAAGGTTGTGTCACATTTCTCTCCTTTGTCTTGAAACACCTATCTAATTTGAGATCATGATTCATCTTCGTTAGATTGTTTTAACTGAAAGACTTCTGATAAGTAGTCTGCACTTTTGAGAGAGTTTTCATTATTATTAAATTAATACGTTAATGACAGCGCATTAGACTGTAGCTCTGAAAGAACTATTGTGTAACCCTAGTAGCTGGATTCCTCTCCTTTATGCTCAAGCAGACTCATGGTAACTGTTGTGTGAATGTTTCAGTGTTTATACTTTGAAACTGGGTGTCACGGTAGCTTTCACTTCCTTTTCAGCTTACATCAACCATAAATCTTCTTTGGCTGAGCTTCAAATAAATATATAAATGAGAAAACATAGTAACAAATTGCAGACTTGCCTAAAATCCAGGCACTGCCATTTCCCTTTTTTTTTTTTTTTCCCCCTTCTCTTGGGAGATGTAATCCAGGGCAAAGAAGAGAAAACCCAAGGAAGCTGGTCTTACAGCAAAGTGTATGATGCTGTCATATCTATGTATGGCTATTATTGTCACACTCAAGTTCAGTGTCATCTATGTGAGGTGCATCTTGAAGGTGTAAGTACCTGATACTGCAACACATTCAGGATAGTTCTGGCTGGGTAGATGATGACTTCTTTGAGCCAAATAATCAAGGGCTGTGCTCCACTAAAAATGGCTGATCTCCTCAATGTACAAAGCAAACACAGGCTATTTCAGGCATAGGAGACTGGTGCTTCTTGAATATATAGATATATATCTGTACCTATGGAGATATAGATACATGTACTTTGGACCTGTAGATGACAATTCTTCTGCCACTAGTGCAGTCAAGGATTAAATATGCAGAATAAAATTAGGTTGGGTGGTACTGTACAACAAAACTTATCAAAATTCTTTATTTAAAAAATTAGTTTTGGCAATGCTGTTGAAACAAGTTTAGTAGACTGTGGAACATGTCTGCACTCTGATTGCATCTCAGTGGTAACTTGGTCATTGGAAATGTTGAAACGTGAACTAGAATGGAATTCTTTTACATTCAAAGTATTTGCTGTTTTGTTTTTTACAGACACTGGTTTGTACATAACCTGAATTGAATGTGAATGTTTTTTAAACACCTTTCGGGTTCTAGATAAGATACGGTTTTTATAGATTATTGCAAAGTTTCTTGTATTTGTCTAATCATTAAAATGAAAGTTGCATGGATCCTGACTCGGTTGCCTTTACTACATTATGTTAAAGCCATCACTTAAAGCCCTTGGAGGCATAAACACAGTAGGTATTTTCATTCAACATTTAATGAGTAAGATTCCTTTCTTAAGACACGTAAATAGCTGCTTTATTTCCCAGCAGAAGAGCTGCAACTGATTTCTGTAGAAGTACCTTCTTCTAAAAGCTACTTTTTATGCTCCTTTAAAGAGTTGGTCAAAGCCTGTTGCAAAAGCACCCATAACATATAATTAAGGCATAAAAAGTGATACAAGATTATACTGAAACGCCAGCTGGCACAATGAAGATTACCAGGAAAAACACATAGGAAGCTCAGAAAGAAAACACTTAATGAACAGTGTTGTGTGTTGTTATTTTGCTGTCAATTTCTTATTGATATGGTTGAAAAATAGCTTTTTTCCTAGCAGCATTTTTTGGTTGTTTTGAAGAAGTATTCACTACAAAGTTCAAATTTGTTTGAGTTGACTGTCTCCTATTGAAGTTGTTTCTTTGGGGGATTAACTTGTCTCTGGTGAAAGACCTGCATGGAAGACCTAAAGAAAGGTGCGTCTTGACAAGTTGAAAGTAAAGTACAGGTGGTAGGAGGCCTGCATGGATGAGCAAAGAGTTCTTAACTGAGCCCAAACAGAAAGTGGAGAAATGGTGGAAGCAGGGGCAGATAACCCAAAAGGAGCACAGAGTCACTTTCTGATCTTGCAGGGTTAGGGTTAAGGAAAGCCAAGGTCCCTCTGGAGTTGCATCTGGGAAGAGATGTAAAGGGCAGGAAGAAGGAATTCTATAATTACATGATGGCAAAAGGAAGACTAGGGAAATAAAAGTGTCACCCATGCTGAACGGAGCAGGGTAATTTATGACAAAGAACATGGAAAAGGCTGAGATACCTGTTGCCTTCCTTGCCTCAGTCTTTATTAGTAAGACTGGCCTTAAGACTGAGACCAGAGAGAAAGTCTGGAACAAGGCAGACAACCTTGGTGGAAGAGGTCAGGTTAGGGAGCTTGCAAACAAACTGGATGTATTGAGGTGCATGAAGCCTGACAGGTTGCGTCCATGAGTGCTAAGGGAGCTGGCTGATGTCATTGCAAGGCCACTCTCAATTATCTTTGAATGGTCGTGGCAGTTGGCAGAGTTTCCTGAAGATTGGAAGAGAGCAAATTTCAGTCCTATCCTCAAGAAGAGCAGTAAAAAACGATGGGGGAGCTACAGGTCATTCAGCCTCACATCACTCCCTGGGAAGTTGACATGGAAAATCATCCTGGAAAGCACCTCTAAGTACATGAAGGCCAAGAGGATTATTGGGAGTACCTCGCATGGATTTATGAAGTGAAAGTCATGCTTGACCAACCTTGTTGCCCTCTACAATGAGCTGAGTGCCATGCTGAATGAGGGGAGAGCAGGTGGTGTTTACTTAGACTTTTACAAAGCTTTTTCCCACCATCTCCCATAACTTCACTATAGACAAGCAGATAAAGTATGAGTTAGATAAGTGGATAGTGAGATGGACTGAAAACTGACCCAGTACTCGGGCCCAGATGGTTGTGATTAGCAGCACAAAGTTCAATCAGAGGCAAATCATTAGTGGTTTATCACAGGGCTCAATACTGGGATCAATGTTATTCAATGTCTTCATTTATGATTTGGATGATGGAGTGGAGTGTACGCTCAGCAAGCGTGCAGATTATGTGTTAATTGGAAGCACTGGCTGATAGACCAGATGACTGTGCAGCATTTAGAGGGACCTCAAGAGGCTGAGGAACTGGACAGAAAGGAATCTCATGAAATTTAACAAGGGAAACACAAAGCAATCCGTTCTGGGGATGAGTAACCCCAGGCACCATTACATGCTGGGGGGTCTGACCAGCTGGAAAATAGTAGTATTTTATCTTACTGATGATAAATATTCAACTTGAAGATACAGTCTAATATGCTAATTTAGTTACTCATTTGTTTTCTTATCTAATTCCATTTTTAATGTAATCTTTTGGGATTAAGTAAGTAAGTTTCCTTTATTGACAGCATCAGCTCTCATGGCGAATTCAACTTGATCTGTAGCAGCTACTGCTAGGTATTTTTTAATTACTAAGAAATCTCAGAGTTATGTTTAAGGCCATATTCTGGCCTGTAAATGTCAGAAATTTGTGAACTCTATATATATAGAGAAAAAAACCTGCCTTCATTGATAGGAGCTAAAACCAGATTATTTGGATAAAGAAACAATCACCACCTGATTTTTACAGTCTGTATTTGTTTCTCTTCTCTTTAAATCCTGATTTGCTGCAGGAAGGTCAAGAGACATTGATGGATAGTACCAATGTAATTGGATTAGATTTGATTTTTCTTTGTTTTGAAATGTGCTTTTAATCTCAACTGGTTGGAGTAATGAAAAGACTTCTGTGTTCATATTAATTTTCTGATTTCAGTGGTGTTAGATAAGTGTTACCCACTTTGATCTGGGTAGTGCTGGTGTCAGAATTAAGCATTGTACTTGCTGGTTCTGTTGTACAGGTCAGCATGAATGTACTTGGAGAATGCCTCAGAGCACAGCTGGTTGTTCATCGAATGTAGCAGCTGCATATTTGACGGAATCAATGGTTTATTTAACCATCCTCAGCAATAAAATGCTAATCACTGATACAATAGCATTCTCAAGCAAAGAAATGTCCTGCTACCGTTTAGTTATTGTCACATTTATGCCCTGGGCACAAGCCTCACTGATAATGTTTGTTAATGAACTGTGTGACAAATTCTACTTCCAGTTGTTACTGTGAGGAAGGAATTAATTCAGACTTAGACACTGCAGAATACCTGTCAGAAAGATTTGTAAGGCAAAAAATGGCAGCATGGAGCAGGTGGAGGGCTGATTAGACCCCACTGTGCACAGAGTGAGGTGATTACTGTTTGAGGGCACTGCCTGTCCTGGTGTCTGCAGCCAGCTCCCAGCAATAATCACTTCTAAGGCTGTAATCACAGCCACATGGCAGCACTGCCTTTTTTACTGCTTTCTATTCTTAGTGCTCGTAACAAGGGATTAAAGAGCATGATAAAAATATACGCTTTAAAAAAAGTAGACTGTTATAAAATGATTTCTTTTTGGAGGACTGTATTTAGTACTCGATGTATCCTGTAGGGGAGGCATGTATGCATTTCCAGTCACTGCTAAGGTTTCAAAACTATTTTAAGAACAGCAGAACCTAGCTGTTGTCATAGTAGCAATAAACCTTTTAATCCCACTTCCTCTGGAGATGAAGCTGTTGTGTACTTAATCTGCTTAAAGATTGTCAAGGCTGTTTATGTGACAGGGAGCTAGGGATACAGTACTGAGAAGATGCTACTTGTTGCCCTCAGAAAGTTTGGTGCTTTTTGTTTACTTTGATAGTGTTTGAGATCTGCTGAGAGACAGATCTTACGACAAGCTAGCAGGAGAACAGTCACCTTGGAAGCCAGCCTTCACTTATGCCAGTGTTTGGCATTTACAACTTGTCATGGTTAAATGAAACTGTTCCTAGGTAGTTCTGGGCAAGGGCTTGCCGATATCATGGTTCTCCTATGGTTTAAAAGCATCCTTTTTGAGGAAGTCCTTTCATCCTCAGTGCTTCCATTCCTTACAGTCTCTGAGAGTCCAGAATCAACACTGAGTTGTATTTCTATATTGCTGAATAGTGAACGTAATTAAAAATTCCTTGAAGTATTTGTATAATGCAGAGTGACTTGTTCTTAAATGTACAACAGGTAGTCAGGAGAAATCCAAGAAAACTGACAGGTTCTTCAGTTGTTTTTTGGAGACTAGTTTAGTTGGATAAGAGGACTTTTAAATGTCATTACAAAATCATTATTATAATAGAATTTGGCATTCTGAACCAAAAACAACTTCAGTGTTTGTTCACATGTATCTAGAACTTAAAGATGACTTCCTTCTCACCAGATCAAATTTCTCAATGCCATCTGTGCCATTGGCCAGTTTATTTGGTGTAGTCTGGTTACAATACTGGATTATATAACCTCATGTTCTGCAAATAAGCAATGTGCATCTTTTCTTTGAACCAGTATTTCAATTCATATGTACTGAATAATAGCAGCAGTTTTTTACTTCTTAGTTTTCCAGAAGTCTGCATGTTCTTTCAGGATGGACACTCAGTCTTTAGGAAAGAAATCACACTACAGAATGAATGAAAGAATGTTTCTGAGGTTATTTATTTGCAAATTTAAAAATATATATATATATTTTCTCCTCTATAATAATTGTGGTTTTGCTCATTCCCCTCCTTTCCGGCAGCCCTTAATTCAACATGACATGGAAAGATATATTAGACAAACCATTGACTATTATGTCATCATCAGATCTAATTACTCCTCAGGGTGTCTTGCACACTGAGTTACCAGGACCATCATTTGAGTTCTGTGCATTTGATCTGCCCTTGCAGGCTTTGTAGATGCTGGCTGGCCCCTGTCTGCACTGAGGGGTGGGAAAGATGTTTCCTTCCTCTTTCCCCTTCCTTCTCACAGTGTTGACTTCAGGTACTGTGGGGAGGGAGCACCCCCAAGATAGGGCACAGGCCAAGGAGGCTGGTGTGGGGGTGAAAGCCCTTTGGATGATCCCTTGTGGTCCCCAAGAGGTGACCTGTATGGTCCACTTACCAGAAGACTGATTAGGTGGGATGGAGGATGTCTTCCCAGCACAACTGGTTGTGTTACTGTTTGGAGGGCCTTTGGAAGCTTTCCAGTTTGACATTCTGAACAAAACAAGTCCTTATTTGGAACACCTTCTGCTTTGAAACATTCTTAACATTTAAAAATAATCATTAATACTTTCCACTGTTTCATTTGATCTGAAGAATTCAACACTGTTCCACTTTGGAAATTTTTTCACCTCAAATATTAATGAGAGAACTGTTTCTTCCTCTTCTTGGTAAAAATCCTAGTAGAGGTTGGTGGGGGGTTTTTTTCAGATTAAATAAGCAACCTGTCACTGCTTGGTATTTTTGCTATGCACTTGATTTCTTAAGGAGAAATCAACCCAGCTTAAGGATAACTCTGTTAAAGGTATCAGTTTTTCTTGACTGAGCTGTGTTATGCTGAATTAATTATTTTGATCTGGCTGCTGAGTAGATGAAGGCAGAATGGGAAAAGGTACCTCTGTATGCATTATTACCTTTCTAGACACCTACAGTATTGAGGCATATTATTTGTGTCAAGGTTTTTGATCATAATTTTGGGTAGGTATACTTTTGGTGCAGTATTCTAGATCAAAACATGTAAATCATGTAGTTTTATATACAGCTAAACTCAAGTTCTGCCAAATTGCATGAGATGTGGTTAATGGTTACAATAGTAGCTAAAATTAAATCTCATGTTTTAATAAGAGAGCAGATTTTATCAATAGTCTCTAAGCTCTGCAGGATGAGATCATCATTATGTCAATGTCTTACACAGTGCTGAATATTTTGACACATGTAACAATGGTGTTTGTCTTTTATTAGAAACAAATCAAATAGCTGGGAACAAATGTCTCCCACTCTGGTGCAGAAATGGTCAGTGCCTCCAGGTACTGCTTGGTCTTTAGTGGGGGGGTTTTATTGGATTTGGGGGTTTTGGGTTTTTTTTTTCAAGTGGTGTTAGTATAGACATGAGAGCTCTTTATGCTTAAACTTGTAATGAGTTTGTATAAAATGCATTTACCCAAGTGGACTTCCTAGATGGTGAAGCACGGAGCTTGCAAATGCTGCACTGGCTGCTAGACATGCCATTGGGGATAAACCAGGGGTAAATGAAAAGACTGCAGGAAAAAACAGTGTGGAGGGCTCTAACACTTTCACTAGAGTTAGTGATACAATGTATGTCTTTTTAAAAAAATCATTTGTTAAAATAATGACCATTGCTAGCTGGAGATGATAAACTAGCTGCTATGAGACAGTACAGTGCTGTCTCCCACTACAGCTGTGTGAATGTTGCATTGGACATTTGTGTCTGTGACTGATAAAACTAGAAGTAAATACAGCAATATAAGGATGTGCCTGAGAAGATTAGGTAAGTGTAACTTTATTCTGCAGGGTTTGTGCCAAGTGGCTTGCTCCTGAGCAGTCATTTAAAAGCCATTCATGTTGAGGTTAGCACTTTTTTCTTCTCATTTAAAATTCTAGGCTAGTGAATTGTCCCCCTTGTGTTGCTGAGAAAACTCTAGAGAGAGAATGAGGTAGCTTAATGATATTTTCAACAAATATTCCCAGGACCCCTTTTAAATACACTAGAAACTGCAATGTCCATAGTCTGCTTTCAGATGGATACTTAAAGACTGTGATTTTTGTGTCTTCTCCTCAGAGTCTGAGGTATGCACATGATAGGAATACTGCTTTTCTGGCTTGTGAGTGCCTCTGGGTGAGCAGAACGGTTGATTCTCTTTGGCTCAGAGACCTGTGAAAAAGGCACAAGTATGAACCATCCGCAGCTTGGCAGCCTCACACTATCATTTCCCTCTAGTGCTAAAACCAACATATAGTTGAGTATGGTGTTGCAGTCAGATGTGGCAGCTCCCACCCATTATGGGAAACCACAAGAAGTTTCATTTCTACCCATGCCACTTTCTAAAATTTTCCTGTCATCCACAAAAGCAGGACTGGGTGTTCCCAGTGGTTGCTCCCCTGTCCTGTTCATAACTAGCTCTGTGTTTCCTTCTTTCATATATCTCAAACTCATATGCAGAGTGAAAGGTGGAACATGCACAAGAGGGCTGATAGATTTAGCAATAGTGTCTCTCAATGTAGCATGTACTGTAGTGAGAGGTTTAACACCAATTTTTCTGGATTAATATGGCTATGAAATGACCAGAGAGGCTGCATTTGGCTGAAAGCATAGAAATCACTGATGTTTTCAAAAATGCAATTGCACAATCAGGCCCTTAGTAATTACAGAAACATTCTTCCAGCTGAGCTGTCTTCCCTAGAATGTGCAGAGGACCTGGGCATGATTGCAAAAAAAGTCCTAGAAATATCTTGCCACGCAGTTTTCAATCCTTCTTAAACTTGTTTCCTAGAGTTCACATTCTTTGGTATCAGCATTTTCTCTGGGCACTTCAGTTTTAAGGGGTTTTTTTGGCCCCTTTATGACAAAATGTCCAGAAAAAAACATTACATTTTCTCTCCAGTAGGGTGGAGGGAGAAGCGGGAGGTACTCATCCCTTTATAATGCAATGCTTCTATGTAATACAGCCTAGCAGTGCTTTATTATTTTCCCCTGCTACGTTGTGTCAGTAATTTCTGTCTTAACATGCTTTTTCCCCAACACTAAGACTGCTGTTTTCTGTGTGTCCTTGTGCACTGAATTCTTGTGGTTTGAATTGTTTTTCTCAGGTATGCTGTTCTGCATGTTTCCCCAGCTGAATTCACTTTTGGTGTTTGCCTCTTCCTGCAGTTTGCCTGCAACAGTGGAGTCCAGCACTGGCTAAAGGTAAGAAACTACAGTTCAAGTTAGTCTCATTGCTGCATTTCTCTAGGTCTAGTGATTTTTGCATCATTCTCCCACTGCAATTTCACTGAGCACACTTTTAATTCCGACTTCTTCTTTAAAGAGTATTTTAAATCAAACCAAGCATAGTAATGATTCCCATCTATCTTTATAGAAACTCCTCATGCTACTTGTTTTCATGTTACATTGTTATTTCAGTAGTGTCTCTTACCCCATTTCTGTTGCCAAGATTCTGTCTGTATCCAAGGCAACTTAAATAATTTTGAGAGTAAGGAAGTGAGAGGTGATGTATCAATTACTAATATGTAAGTAGATGACCTCTCTGGCATTCCCTTTATGCATCATTGTAATTCTGCTTGATTTAAACTGTTTGGGTGCAATGTGTACAGTTGTGGAGACAAGGAAGATTCCACACTAATGAAGACCTGCTGTTTTGTAATGCTGCAGCATGTTCCAGCCTATTCCAGTGCCATGTGCATCACGTGGGATCTGGGCTGACAGCCAGTGCAAATGTTTCTTCAAGGACTTTAGGACATATTCTAATTATGTTTAGATTCTCCCACTCTCTTTTCATCTGAAGGATGTCACTCTGCTCATTTCAAAGTGTGGTGCAAAGCACTCCATCTGCCAGGATGAGAGGGGTCTGCTGGTGCACTTGTGTGAGAGGCAGTAGGATGGCTGGCTTTGTGAGCGACTCTTTAACCCCCAGCTGTGAGAAGTCCCAGGCCTTTGAACACTGTCAGAGCTTGGCCAGCATCCAGCAGTGTTTTCATGCAGCGCTGGAGGAGATGTAGAATTTCCTGGAAGAAAGAGCTTCATTTCTCTGAGCTTAGCAGGGGAGAAGGGGGAATGAGTTGTGGGAGGAAGTGTCTGAAACTGTCTGTAGCTGAAAAAAGCAATGTTTTGTGTAGAAAAAAATGAACAAAAATGGTATTTGAGGGAGCTACACGTGTGAACACATGGTTCTCTCTCCACCTGGTATTGCATGTATGTGATGGGACTATAGGATCTTACATAGGGGTCTTTTTAGGGGGCTTGGAATTGCAAAACAGCATGCGAGAGTAAAGGCCATTATGCAATACTGTGCACTGGAACATAATTCTGTGAGGTGAATACAGTGAGGACAGATCCATGTCTATGTGCTGTATGGCAGATGATGAGACTGCATTTCTGTGGGTGTGTAAGATAGACTGAGGGCTTTTGAAAAGGTGCAGACTCAGCCTGGAGTAAATGTTCCTGATGTGGGGAGGAAGGAGAGCCTTGCTTTTCTGTCCTTACTTTGCAAGTTACCCAAGGGCAAGCCTGTATTCCTGTCTCTGCCATGGTCTATACCCTTTGGCCAGATGATCAGTGCTAAATTGCATGGGTTCTTTCCTGGAGAGCCACATGCAATAACAACTTCTCAGCCAAATTAATTCCTCAAGGGTAATATTGTTACATCAGATCTTTGACTAATTAATGATTCTTATTGTCTAGGCAAGTGCATTAATTAACTGGATACATAAGAAAGTCTGGGTCAAACTTCAGAAAGTCGGCCAGACTCTCTTAATCCCTGGCTGCTGGGATCACCCTGCTGTCTGGTGTGACCTGGGTAATCAGTGTATTGAGACTGGCATGTCTTAGTCCTGATTCTCAGAGGTTCAGTAGTGCTCAGCAGCCATTTGACACTCTGTTGTGGGTGGCAAGTGTGTACAGGAAAAATTTTTGTGTGAATTCTGTGGCCAGTGTTACTGATGGAGCTGAAGTGAGGGAGGCGGTACCAGAGTTTAAAATTCCTAGCCTGCATGTCCCTAACAGAACACAAGCCACGTTCAAGTGGTACACAGCCCAGTAACTGTAGTTGCCACTAACTGTGACAACCATGGTGAATGCCTTCACTAGAAGATCAGGTACAGGCTGTTGCGGCACTTGTTGTTGGATAGAGCGTCTGGAAAAAAAACAAAGGAATTTTGTCTTGTTCCTTCCATCTTGCCCAAGCATAAGATTAGGAGAGAGGAGGAGAAACTGAGGCTAATTCTCTTTGCGTATACTTGACTTGTACTGCTGTAAGCTTGCTTACCTCAGTATATATAAGATGAAAATCAGCCTGTGCTCTTGGGACTGGGTGCACAAGACTGGAGTGGGCGTCTGGCTTGAAGAAGTTTCTTTGTACTTTAATGGGTACTGCAAGAGGTTCCCAAGAGAATTCTTCAGATGAAAGCTGTTTTTCTATGGACAGGCTGCACAGTCTCATTATTGCTCTGGCTTTTGCTGCACAGCACATATGTTACTGCAGGGTTGTCAGCGCCTCAGTCGATTTCTACAGCGCAATAAAAATAAGTAGATTAACCAAGCAAAGAAGATTAGAGACACTTTGGGGAAGGGAAGGAAAGGGAAGGGAGGAGGATGAGCGAGAGGGAGTATAAAAAGAGACCACAAGACTGTGATTGCCAGACTTCCTGGTGCATGTTGCACAGGGTGGCTTTCTTTGTCCCTTTCGGGTTTGGGTTGGGCAGGCTGAATAGAACTGATCCTGACACCATGTCCAAAGAGAAACTGGAGTCACTGGTCAAGAACATGGAGATCATGCTCTCTGAAGTAGAGCAGCTGAAGATCCACTGCACCAAGCAGACGGAGGAGGTGAACCAGGTGGTACAGGAACTGCGCCGAGAGAACAGGGAGCTGACAGAGAAGTACGAGCTCATTTGTCAGGATCTGAGGGAGGCCAAGGAGGCCATTGCCCAGCTGCAGGACACCAAGTTCGCCTTTGAGGCAAAGGAGCGGCAAGCACAGAAGCTCAACCGGCAACTTTGAAGCAGTAGGAAAGAGAAGCAAGAGATCTCTCACTCTGATCTAAGTGTAAACAGAAACCTTCAACCGCTGCAACTGAAAATCCCTGGATCGGTAAAAGCAACCCTTTCCCTTCCTTCTCAGACAGAACCTGTGTGCTGAAAAAAAATCATCTCTTTGTGGAGGCAAGATCTCAGGCGCAGCTGGAATTCTGCCCCAGAAGGCTCCTTCTTTTGTTAATGAGTAAAGACCTCATTATGCTGGGAGGGAAATCTCGTTCCAGAATCCCTTGTCAGAGATCTGAGCCATAGGCATAGAGAAATGGCTGCCAGGATCTGGGCACCTTCTCATGCCCCGTAGGGGTTGCACAGGGACAGAGCCTGGGAAAAGAACTGTCTCTGCCTTGAGCCACGGGAGAGAGCTGTGCTGTGAGAGAACTGCTGAGATGGAGAGAAGGATCATCGTCTTGACAGCCCCTGTTGCTCTGTTTTATTGCTGACTTTTCTCTGCTGTGCAGCGGGGCTGTAATGCTGTCCTTAGTAAGGTGTCAGCTTCCTTGCTGCCTGATGCTGGAAGATATCATCAAGAGTTTATGTCGTGCCTCATGCTTCCAAGTACTTGCTATCCAAGGGCATGTTGGTCCAGAGGATCTTTTAAAGCTATTACAGTCAGTCTTGTCCTCTTCCAATTCCAAGGTGAAATATAAGAACTGGAAAGGTTTCTGTCTCAATTTCCATTTCAATAGCATTAAATCCTAATGACTCCATGTTTAGTATGCTAGAGTTTAAACCTCTGCTGAATATAACACTTTTTTTAACCAAAGAGCTATGTTTTGGCACTGGATTTACTTTTCTTTAGCAGAAGTAATGTGTATAAATGGGCTGGGAATTACTAGGGATAAATGTATGTGGGGCATGGGGGTGAGAATTGCTTGTCAGAGGTTTTGCTTTCAACTCTTTTCTTTTCTCCTGTCTCTCTTGAGCAGCATTTGGGGTAGTCAGTGCCAAGCCCAGCTAAGAGCAGGTGACTTTCGACTCCACAGTGAATAGTGTGAGATCTCTGGGGGGAATGTTGAAAGAGTGCTGGGGGAAAAAGCCTGAATGTTTCAGCAGAAGAATAGCTGGAATAGTTCCAGGAGAATCTTTCTTCATGTTGGCTGTGATGTAGCCAGCTTCCTTCTTCTCTCCAAAGCTTTGCTGTATTGTTATCTCTGCCTGGCAAGCTCCCCATCTCCAGCAAGGGCTGACGTTTGGGAGAAGCGGAGGAGCTGTTTCCATCCCTGAGGGCCTCGGTGTGTGTGGCACCAGGAGCCCAGGTGCACTGTGTGGGAGGGAAGGGCACTATCCACACTGAGAGCAGGGAATCAGCTCAGAGGAAAGGGGAGCCTGACTGCTTTGGTTTCCCCAGAGAGGTTTGGGCAGGGCAGAATAGTTCAGCAAGACCTTCTCTTAGGACTCAGTCCAGCCCTGGTGGCAATAACTGTAGTTTTGTCAGTGATTATAAAAATACTGAGATCAGGCCTAGAATTAGCCAGTTATTGTTCCATCTCTGTCCTCCCCTCTGCCCCATCAGTCTATGCCTGGTCCAAAGCCTTTGGAAATACAAATCTTCCCATTAATTTGACTGAGCTCTGGGCAAGACCTTCTGAACAAAGGGCTGATGTTTGTGTGGCAAACAGCATTGGGGAGCAGATTTTTCTGGTTTTGTTTCATGTGATAACATGTTTTCTTAAATTCATGTGACCTAGACTTTTATTTTTGCTATTTTGGGTGAAGCAGATTGGAATATTTAGAAAACATTTGGGAGATTGGAGAGTGTCCTTTATGCTTTCAAATGTAATCTGAATACAAATGACCAGCCTTGACCCTTTGCTCCGTGCTTACCAGTGACAGCTTGGGGAGCATGAGAAATCAACATTAATCACTATATTTGTTTGTATAAGAACTAAAAATGTTTTCTCTTGGAATTAGTTCTCTAGCTCAAATCTGCTTACCACCTGTGATTTCTTCTACTTTTTATATATCATTAAAATGTAAAACCAACAATAAAAGGAAAACAAACAGCTGAGGGAAGCGTCTGTTCTGGATAAGGCATTGCCTCATTTAATGCGTGTATATGGGGGGTTTTGAGTGTGTGTGGGTGTGTGTGTGTGCTTGCTGAATAGAATTATTCCTGTTTAAATCCTGTGCATCAAGGAACGGACTAATGGAGACCCTCCAGATCTCTCTGTGCTCGCAGGTTAATCTCTCTAAATGAGATTCTCTGTGTGGCTGCCAAGTTTGCCCTACGCAATATTTAAATCCATGATACAGAAAAAGAAAATGGGATTGTAGAGTCCTTGCGATCAGTTTCTTAATAGTTTGCAGGATTCAAAGTGTCTAATGATCTCACGTAAATAACCTAAGATTTGGGGTGGGGCATTGGAAAAACTGGATCCAATGGTAGAAAAAATTAATGTAACATCCCTTCCTCTCCAACAGACTCAGTTGTGTCTTTGTTTTGATTATATGGATTAAACTCAGAAGTAGTTGGGTTGGTTTAAAAATTATGTACACTCTGTTACAATTAGTTCCTCTGGTTTTTTAATACACAAATCTTTATGTATCCAAGTTTAGTCTTAGCAATGGAATAGTTGCCTTCATTTGTATCCTGAGGCGCAGTGTATTGGACTGCCTTTCACACAAGTTTGCGTGGAATGAGTCACAACACTTCGAAGTTGTTTTTGCTTTTTGAACACCAGCATTATCAGTATGTGCTACTTTTCTTCTTTAAACAGCCTAAGGTACAGGAGCTGAAACTTGGTGTTACGCAGCATTACCAGCCTGTTTATGAAGTTGGCCTGAGTAAAAATCCTACCTGATTTCGGTGAAAATCAAAATAGATATGAAGTGACAAGTTTGCCATTTCTGTCCTTGTGGAAATGGATGATGAGAGATATCTATTGAATATAAAGAGTAAATTTATTTGAAGGCTGTCTTGGAGAGCACAGCACAGGAATTGGGTCAGTCACCAAGAAAGGACTAAGAGAAGATGACCCTGCCAGGCCAAGTGCTTGTGAATTGGTCTGTTCCTTGAGCAGATTATAGCAAAATACAGATGATTGCATTGGTTTCTACTGTTCTGGGCTGCTTTATGTGGAAGTGTCCAAGAAGGGAGACTCGGTAGGAATGAAGCTGATACCACTTTGCTCTCTTGCATTGCTGACTTCAGTGGCTGCATGCTGGCAAACCACAATAAAATTGGCTCTGCTAGTGGCAGTATCTATACAAAGGTTGTACAGGGTCAGCTCCCCAGCACTTGAAAGAGTTTATGGGTGGCCAGGTCTCTGGAGCAGATATAAACCAATGCAAGGGTTACTGGAAGAGGATAACAGGCTTTGATGCAGTTAAGTTGTACAGCAGAGCTCATGGGTGTGTAATACACTTTCCACCTTTCCTCTAAGCACTTTGTAATGCCTCCTGGATGTGAAATTCAGGAAAATCCTTTTCCTGAAGGATTGACAAGGATTCATTCTATATACTGAGAGGCTGTGATTCAGAGGACTGAACAACATGCCTTTCCTGCAACTGTAAGTGAGAGTCTGGGAAGAATGGAGTTATTGGTGCACTAGTCAAGTTTGAAAAAAGTTCAGTTCAGGTCGAATGAAATTTTACTTCACTGTCATTTCTTTAAAAAAATAATAAGAAAAAAATCAGTATGTCAAAAGATTAATTCTTTGCACAATAAGCTGAAGCCTCCTATTTTGAGACCCTTGTAGAGTTGATAGAATGAGTGACATGCTGTAGTGTCCCCACTAGCAGTGGACTTGGTTTGACACCGCAGAGACACAAATTTTTTTACCTTCTCATTCAGCCATCAACATGCTTACCTGGAATGTCAGATTACTGTTCAGTATTATTCTGTACTCAGAAATATTTGAGCATATCCCCTGAACAGGTAGTAGGCTAAAGTATGTGAATGGCTGTCTGTTTGCCTTGATTAGGCCACTGCACTCACCTAAGAAGCAAAGTAAGGCAAACATCCCATTTTTAAACATGTGACCCAACCGCAATCACAGCACCCCAGATCCTTGCCCTTTAGTGAAATTACAGTAACTGGTGAGTAATCTTCCTGTCTTTATCATGTTTGACAAGCTTTTCCATCAGTTTTTGTTCCTCTGTGTGTTGAGGATGAGGATTGATCGAGCATCTTGATGGGCACCTGATGACCAGCTAAGGTCAACCCTCTGCAATACCGTGTTAGACAGGCATGACTAGTTAGACTGGAGCTGTGTCCAGCATGCAAATCTTTAGATAGTCTTTGAAAATGGCTTCTGGCAGTAAGGAATCCTGGTGGTTTGTCCCCATGAAAAGTACCTCTGGAGTACAGCAAAAGAGAAAGCAGAAGCCTTACTACTGACGCCATGTAACTGTTAAAATTCCAGAGCCACAGCTCCTGTAGAGGTTGCTTCTTGCCAAAAAGCACTTCACTGATCGGATTAGAGGGGATATAGTGTTCAGCAGTGTGCATTCACTATGTATTCATCTCAACTGTTCCTTCTTGGTCATATCTGTGACACCCAGCGGTCATTGCCTCCAGGCTAACCACTATTTAGAACTAGTGGTAAGAGGCAAATGCCTGTGGTCCTGACTTGACTCCATAGTGACCCATCAGTGTCTTATCAAGAGATGAGAATGGTCTTGAATCAGTGGATTATCTTGCTTTCACTAAATGGCAGGTGTTGAAAACAATTTCAACACAGAGATCATGTCCTTTTTCCCAGAGAAAAGATACATATGCAAAACTTTCAGTGGAACCACAGGGCAAAGGTTTGCTTTTTGTTTGCATTGTCTCTTTCATGATAAGAACTGGCCTCGAGTTCAAATCCTACACTGATTTTGTCACATTTCTGCTGGAACGAGGAAGTATGAGCAGGATTTTCTTTCCCTTCTATAATAAAAGGAGTTTAATCAATGTTTCTTGTTGCTCAGTTGTGGTAAAATTCTGGTCACTTCTTTTTATTTCAGCATCTCAGGATCTTATTTATTAAGTCTCTATGGGGTTAAAAATTACTCCAGATGTGTTTACACAATATCGACTTTAATGTGGTAGGCACAGCTGTTTTTTGGATGTATCCTCGCTAGATTCCAACATGGGCAGTCACATTGTCCCCATCTCCAAGCTTCCTTGTAGTTTAAACTATCAACAGGAACACAAGAACTACAAGAACATTCCTAACCTTGGTATTTAAAAAAAATAAATCATTCATTGAAGGTCCTGCTGCCATAAGAGACATTTAAATAATTGTGCATTTATAAATTTGTCTGGAGTTGTGGGGATTTTTGTCTTCTAGGTTTTGAACCTTTGGGATTGATTTCAAGCCTCGTCTTGCCAATGGTACTGGCTACTAAAAGCTTTAAACTGATCTGAAAGTTTGATTTACTCATAGAAGGCCAGGGGTTCAGATTTTGGTTTGATCAAATATCGTGAAGCTTGGGATATGAAGTGACAGCTGGCAGGATGACATTAGCCAGTGGTCAGCTGAGAGTACAGGTGGATAAAGAAAAACTATGTGCTGATGTAACTTCTTTCTGATGGAAAAGGAGAGGCTACAGCTTGGCCCAAGGCCCAAGTTTATTTTTCTTAAAAGAAAATTTGAATCTAAAGGGGCAGGACAGTAATTTCTATATTCTTAATTAAGGCTTCAACAATGTCCAGTTGTTGTCTCTCCTGACAAGGATTACATAGGTAGCCATGCCTCTGTGCCGCCATTAGATGTTCTTCTGGGGTGTCTCCTGTCTTTCAGGTTTTTGGGATTCCCCTGCTGCTTGGTGGAGGTGTTGCTGTTTTTTGTTGGGTTTCCTGTTAGGACTTATCCTTGTTTATTGTGGTAGATTTAGCTTTGACACGAAAGTAGAGGATTGCTTTTGCTTCTGGAAAAGATGTGACTTTTATTTGAACTCTGTCTCCTGTGGGATATGTAACAGTAGGATTTGTACCTTTTGTTGCTAGCTTCCAGACAGAGATTGAACAGCAGGGATGAAAAGATATGTAGCCTTGGAATAAAATTGCTTCTTTGTCACCTGATACATTTCCGAATCTGCTAGAAACTTTCTTTGCTGTTTGGAGCTGTGCGCACCTAGGCTTGTCGAGAGTTGCCGAGGATATTGACTCTTTGTATCATCTAAAGCAGTAGGGTGGCCAAGAAGACAGTAGTGATACCAGTTCTGGAGATTTCATTGCACATCTTGATGTCTTCCTTGTAAGATCCAACATGTGAAGTTATCTCAAGCTTCATCTTTCCTTTTGAAAGCAATGTTCTGTTTCTCATGGTTACAAATGAACTACTGATGAAAAAGGACTCTAAAACGGGAAGGCAAACATAAAAGACCAACCCAAACTTAAGACTTTAAAGCTATTCTCATAATCTTGGAGACCTCAGTCATAATATTAAATAGGGTTGAAATGCTAGTAGCTGCTGTAATTGCTGAACCAGAATCTATTTTTCTACATCTGTGGTCTCTGTATTTCATTATGTATTTGTTTTATACTAAGCAGAGTACAAAAGGAGGGGCAGAATTATCTGTTTGCAAAATAAAACAAGAGCAGCACATAAGTTGTTATAGTTGTTATGCAATGATTTCTCTAGTATCCACATGATTAATAACATAAGTTTTTCCTGTAATGCATTCAACTAGATTCCTTTTCCTTTAACAGTTTTTATCCTGTTAAATTGTTCCTTCGTGGGAGTTTTCAGAGGGTTTCTGAATCACATGGCATTTGTTAGAGGAAAAAATAGAGAAACCTGTGCTGTTACTGTCTTTGTTTAAATTCAGATCCATATCTAAAGTGCTGCTATTTTCAGACCTTAGGAATCTGCTTATCTTTGCCTAGACCCAAATCTAGCTCTGAATTGTATTTAGGTTCAAACTTTCTGTTGTCAAAAGCGTGTCTGTGAACTGTGATTCAGGCTTAGTTTTAAAGTAAATATTAAGTTAATTTTTTTTTTTTTTGGTCAGAGTTAGGAACTTACTGTAAAAGAATACCAAATGGATCTGAGTGGATAGCTGTCTCTCTTTTGATATGCTGCCTACAGCTAAAATGAAACTAGTTACAAAGGGCTCCACCCCTGGAACAACTTTAGGCACAGTTTAGAGTTCATGTGCATGAACTACAGAAGCTAGAAACAATTCCAAAGCAGGCGTGCCTGTGTGCCTGCTTACAACTCTGGACTTCCAAAGCACAAGTGAAAACTCTTGTGAAGAAAATGAGAGGCTGAATGGGTTAAATGAAACACAACTCTCCTTTTCCTGTGTAGTAAGGATTAGCAACCAAACAGAAGCTGGAGAGAAGAGCGCTGAAGTGCCATTCTTTTAACAAGAACGATAGGAAAGTGGTTTTTGGAGTTTGACTGCAGAGTGGTGCAAGTGTCTCCAACTTTTGCACTCACCTTTCACAGGCACATGCAGAAGGTAAGAGTTGACATTGTGTTCTGGGCTGTCTCCTGGTCCCGCTACCTGGATGTCTGTTCTCTATTAGTCTCTCAGTGCTGTTTGTGCTCTTTTTTATTTCCCACCATTTTTTTTCCCTTTCAGTTAAAAGAGTACAGGGGAGACAAGACACCAGAGTCCTTATGGCTACAAAACTTTGTCTTCTAGAAGGGAGGGAAGAAGATACTCTATGTATTTGGTGAACATGAATCCCTTTCTCACACAGCTAATCACACTGAGACTTAATGTTATCAGAACTGTTGTTCTTGATGTTGTGGCTGGGGCAGCAAGGAGGTGAAAGGGAAGGAGGGGAAGGTGCCTGTTTGGTAGGATGCTGGATGAGCCCACTGGGGTCAGACATACACATGGTCTGTCAGACAGGACACAGAATGCAAGACAAATGTAGCAGGGGTATTGACTGGAGAAATATAATTTTTGCATATAGGAATAAAAACCTGCCTAAGTTCTAAGGCTTGTACCCCCCTCACTATAACCCCTGGAGTCTCAGCTGCTTCTGTTCCTGTGCCAGCAGGTGCTGAAGGGAGGGAGTGTTTCTGGATCAGTCTGGTGTTGCTTTCAGCTACCTGAGACAGGATCTGTGTGGGAGGCCCAGCCAAATAGTGCTGTCAGAGCCAAAAGACCTGTTTGTGAAGGGGGGCTGGTTTCAGGACTGGATCTTACATCCCTGAGGAAAGCTGATGTATGAGGCAGGCCTGTCTTGGCATGGAGGTGGTCATAGGCTAGTAGCAATGTGGAAGAGCAGTAGATTTGCCTGGTGCACTGGTGTTCCTTTTGGGTGGTCAGAGGAGCAGTTGATTTAAAATTGAGTTTCAAAGCTTTGATGAAACTAATGTCTTTCAATGAATTCCTAGGACTGGGAATAACTAGTGTTAGTACAGGAGCTTAGTGAGATGATACGTTTCTTTAGGTCTGTCTATAGAGACCGTGAAGAGGGTTTGTAAACACCTTTGCTTATTACTCTGGAAAGTGTCTTCACAGCACTTTTTTGGTTTATCCCTTCTGCATTGCACTTATGAGGTCCTTCAACAGCTTCTCTGTAAACTGGCTTGCAGCTTATGTGTTTTTACCCTGGCTTCTTAGAGATGTACCACACTCTTTAATCCCAGTCTCTATAGATAGAGCAGCCATGAAAAGCCTTTCTTTCTGAGGTGCAGCATGAGGATGAGCCAATGTGCTATGCAGCCATGTGTGTGTTGGACAGCCTCATTCCAGACTTCCACAACAAATGCCTTGCTATTACAGGGACCAAAGGAGGTGTTTGTGATGAGGAACAAGGGTGGATAACATCACATGTCTCTGGAATGGCACTAACTTATACTTGTTCGTGACAGTGAATGAAATGGTTAATAAAATGAAAAAAAAAACTAAAACAGAGCCAATTTGCTATCTCTGGAAGTTTTGGGGTTTTTTCCTGTCCAGCGTGAGATAATTGAGACTTCTTTTTTGGGCCTATTTTCAGGTTCTCATATACTGCCAAGTGTCCTGGCACCTCAGAGATGTTTGGTTTTAAAATATTTCACTCCATGAACCTAAGTGCTTGATGGCGTCACAGAAATGCTGGAGTTGGGATAGTTTCTTTGTAGCATTTGCATATTCCAAATCTGTTCACCAATAAACAGTCTGCTCTGAATGTAGCATTTGTTACAAGGTGTTCGATGAATGATTTTAGGTGATTTTCAAGCAAAATGTAGAGCTTTGTTTGCTGGCCTGTCTATGTATATATGTTAAGAACAATATTAAGTATTAAACAAAACGGTCTCAATGTTAAGGGAAAGTAGCTACTGTGATATAGATAGATTAGAGAATGGGTGATCTCAAATGTTGCTGTTCACTAAGTGTAGTAACTTCTCATGCGGATCATTTAGCTTTGGCTTTGGGATGGGCTCTCTCTGAGATTCAGCTACTTACCAGCCTGGTAAAATGGAATGCTCACCTAATCTGGTTGCTTCAGGGATTGTTTCTCAAAGTAGGCACCAAGATTCAGTTGGAGTCTATGGCAATGGCTGTGTCCCGACTTGCTGAAAGGGTTTAGGAAACAGGAAAGGAGTTACGTCATTGCAACTGGTTTCCTTGGTAGTACTTGAGTTTGAGTTAAAGGAACAAATTTTATTCTGTTTGTTCTGTTAAAATAGGAAAGTTGGGGGGGAAAACCAATCTGATCTTGATTGTGGGCCCCTTCTTCTGAATGTAATGTAAATAAGGCAAAATACTCTTCTGTGCCACGGAACAGGTAGGGCTTAGGCTACCAGAAGGCTTTCTCTTTGTTCAGGGAGAACTTTCACTGTTAATAAAACATTAATAATTTTATTAATTCATATATATACCTAGTGATTCACAATACCCAGAAAAAAAATAATTTTTTTGTAAGAGGGTGGGAGCTGCTGTTTTGTATGAGAACAGCACCTAGAATACACAGGATGAAATTACAGTAGTCCTCAGTGTTGCAGGCTCATTGTTAGCTGAATGAAAGGGGAAGTGTTTTCCCAGTGACATACTGGTGCTCAGGGAACTCCAGAAGAAATAGATTGCTTTGCTCTTAGGTCTGTGGGAAGGATTATACAAAAGTGATGTAAGCTTCTCAGTGTACCTAGCACAGCTACAGAGCCCAGGCAGTGACAGGTGATTGCTCGGATTCAGTACAGTCATTCGCAGTTATGCCCAAGGTATGATGGACTTGTCAAAAGAACTCACTTCTCTCAAAATGGTACTCTGCTGGATACAGTTTCTGTCTCATCTTCTAGCACTCTTGGATCTGAACTGTGATTTGTTGTGGTCCAGTCCTCTCTTGGACAATGAGTAATAATGGTTGCTAGGTGTTTGAGAAGAGACTTTTATATTGAAGTATTTGAGTGGGTGTCTACTCATAAGCATAGTCTATGATCAAATCACTTGTTTATGCTTTCTCACACAGTACCAAACTCACTGTGACATGCAGACATGATGTATAGAAAACAAGTGCCATCCACAGATTGTTTATTTCGCTGCCTAGCCCTTAAAGCAGCAATTGGATTCTGGTTTGGACATCTGTGGGAGAAACCAGCTTCAGAGCAAAGAAGCAATTTATTTTTAGATCACACTGTTGTCATTTTGCTGTGATCACACCATTGAGCATGTGCTTCCTTTGAGAGCTCTCCAGGCACTGCAGTGTGATCGCACCCTCCTAGGATCATTTTTATGAAGTTAATTTTTAGTGACAGATGAAAGATGCTAGCACCAGTATTCTGAGAGATGGCAGCCTTAATTCCACTAGCACACATTCTGCCTGCTAAGTTTGTTAGTCTAAAGTTCTGGTTTAGGTTGTGATTTTTTTTTCCCCCTGTTTGTTTCTTTTAGTTCACCTTATGTTAGTCATCCTTCCCTTGCACAGTAATGTAACCAAGCCTACAGACTTCTCCGGGGGAATTCCTGCTTCATGCCACTGAAGGTGTATCTGCATCACAGTCAGTAAGGGTGATTCCTTAGGGAAGAGATGTACCCCTACAAGTGTGGCATGCTTTGCATGTTTACATACAAATGTAGATATAAAAAACTGAGTTACCTTTAAAAAAGTATCTTAGATTCCAGAAACAGTGTAGATGCAGCAGCAGTCAAAACCCACAGGAGCTTCAGGGTAAATTCTCACATTTTCCTGTCTATTATTAGTCTCCAAGCAAATTTATTTAAAGGTTTTACAGGTGTTCACTATGTGTATATTCTACAAACATACTGTTGAATGTAGTGCTAATATCCTTCAGTGAACAGAGGTGTAGATCTTGCAAAGAGAGGCAGAAAATTGTTGCATTGTTTTAAAATCTCGTCTTGAGATAATGCTTGTTTTTTATTTTCATTTTTTAACCCATTGCACAGCACAGACATTGACATATTAGAGTAGAATGAAGGTAAATAAAATTTGGGAAAAAAAATTGAAACAATTGTCTAGCATTAAAATCCTTTATTTTTCTAAAGAATTCTTTAAAATTTGAATTGTAAGGGATTAGTCTCAGCTGGCTAACATGCTTACCCAGATGTTGGGGAGTGAAGTCCCTCCCACTGTAAGCAAAGAGCAGATTTGAAACCACCTGATGAATTGAATAGGCACAAGTCTATGGGGCTTGATGAGATGCATCCTAGAGTCCTGAGGGAATTGGCTGATGTGGTTGCCAATCCACTCTCCATGATATTTGAAAAGTCATGGCAGTCAGGCAAACTCCCCAGTGATTTGAAAAAGTGAAACATCGCTCCTATTTTTAAAAAGGGGAGGCAGGAAGACCCAGGGTACTAAAGACTTGTGAACCTCCCCTCTGTGCCTCGGAAGATCATGGAAGCAGTGTTAAGCTGTATACAAGACAAGGAGGTGATCCAAGATGGGCCTGCATGGGTTCACTAAGAGCAAATCATGCCTGACCAATCTGGTGCCCTTCTGTGATGTAGTGACTGCAGCAGTTGGCATGGAAGAATGACTGATGTCATCTACCTAGACTTCTTTAAGACCTTTGATGTGGTCCCATATGACATCCAAATCTCTAGATTGAAGAGAGGTGGATTTAAAGAGTGGACCATTCAGTGGATTAGGATGTGTTAGCTGTATGGATGCAGCCAGAGAGTTGTGGTCAATGGCACTACATCCAGGTGGAGGCTGGTGACAAGTGGTGTCCCTCAGGGCTTTGTCTTGGGACCAGTGCCCTTTCATACCTTTATCAATGGCAAAGACAGCAAGATCGAGTGCACCCTCAGCAAGTTTGCAGGTGACACAAAGCTGAGCAGGGCAGTTGACACAACAGAAGGACGGGATGCCATCCAGAGAGACCTGAGAAGTGGGCCAATGGGAACCTCATCAAGTTCAGCAGGTCCAAGTGTAAGGTGCTGCACCTGGGTGGGGGCAATCCCAGACCTGAGTGCAGACTGGGAGATGAGCTCATTGGGAGCAGCCCTGCAGAAAAGGACTTGAGGGTTCTCGTGGGTGAAAAGCTGGACATGACCCAGCAACATGCACCTGCAGCCCAGAAAACCAACCTCATCCTGGGCTGCATCAAAAGCAGTGTGGCCAGCAGGTAAAGGGATTGGATTCTCTCCCTCTACTCTACCCTTGTGAGACCTCACCTGGAGTACTGTGTCCAGGCCTGGGGTCCTCAGCATAAGAAATGTATGTGTCCCTGCTGGAGCGAGTCCAGAGGAGGGCCTCAGAGATGATCAGAGGGCTGAAGCACATCTCCTTTGAGGACAGGCTGAGAGAGCTGGGGTTGTTCAGTCTGAGAAGAGAAGGCTCCTGGGAGATCTCATTGCTTCCTGCTCATATTTATAGGGAACTTAGAACAAAATGGAGAGTGGCTTTTTACATGGGTGGGTAGTAATAAGACAAGGGGTAATGGTTCTAAATTGAAGAAGGGGAAATTTAGAGTAAATATTAGGAGAAAATTCTTTACTCAGAATGTGGTGAAACATTGGAATAAGTTGCCCAGAGAAGCTGTGGATTCACCATTCCTGGAAGTGTTCAAGGCCAGTTTAGATGGGGCTTTGAACAACCTGGTCTTTTGGAAGGTGTCCCTGCCCACGACAGAGGGGTTGAACTAGGTGAATCTTAAAGATCCCTTCTAACCCAATCCTTTCTGTGATTTATAAACAGCAGCAGCGCTCAGTGTCAGGTAATATTTCTGTTCAAGCTAAATATCTCATAGAAATGAAGCTTAAACTGTGACCGGAAGGTAGTAGATGTAAAAGATTGTTAGCCATTCCTCTTGACTTATGCTAGTGTTTGGAAGATTATGTCCTTGTCATGTATTTTCCATAGACAGTGTGTGGCTTCTTGTTGCAATGTCTAAATCAGTCTGTGTCTGCTTGTCATTATCCCTACATGCTCCCAGATTTAATTAACAGCTAAGCACAGTGAGACTACCAAAATAGAAGGCAGAATCCTATCTTTACTCCTTATAATAAATCTCTTGCTGCAAACCTAATAGTGGGAGGCTTGTTGCATAAAATTGACTCTCGGCTGATATTAATAGGTAGACAGAAAATTACCCTCATGAAATACTGTATTAGGTCCTGTAAAGGGCTGACATAGTGATCACATTTGCTTGAAAGATGCTGCTTCACTGACTTAAACCTTAGATACTTCACTGTGGATTTTGGAGAGTGTGGAAAAAGGTAGGTCTGCTTCTTCCACACCCACTGATAGGGTATGGTGTGAGACCTTACCAGAGCCTCTGACTACTGATCTTGCTCTTGGGCCTGATGATTTTTCAACTACTGTTCTGTGTGGTTTCAGTATTCAGATTAAAACTGTATGTCAGAGGCTGCTGTAGCTTCCCCAGGTGTTGCTGAGCTTGAAATTGGAGTAGGAGTCCTCTGTGAAAACAGTCCGTCTGTGTCATCCACATGAAGAAATTGCCCAGTGCAGATTAATGTTCCTGTTATGAAACAACATGAAGGCTGGGTTGAAAGAGCACTATTGACAGAGCAAGCTAGAAGATTCTTCTGTCACCACTACTTGTTTCTCCAGCTGCTGTGTTTGTTAGTAAGTTTTTGTAACTTCTTTTTTCATTTAACGAGCTGAATTTTAAAGTTATTCTAGATGAAAGTTTATCTTTCATAATATTCACAACAGTTGAAATTATATCCCAGTGGGATTACTTTCTTGATGAAGATTCTTCAACTCCTAGCATGGATTTAGAATGAATTACTAAATTTGGGTACCAGTGATAAAGATGTGGCCATAAAACTTCTACTCATACAACTTGTGTTGATTTTATTTGTTTTCTCTCTGTTCCCACTAAGCCCTTTCAACCAGTCTTGTATTTAAATTCGTTTATAAACATTTATCCCTTGCTTTGTATACAAACAGCTCTTTATGAATGAGGCTTATTGCATGGTCAAGGCAAAGGAAATTCAGCATCCTTCTGCTTTAACAGGCACATACACACTAACTGACTTATCTGCGCTAACCCAAAGGGCATCAGATCCAGGATTTTCTCTGGAAATTTAAATCAAAAAAATAAAAAAAAATTTACTGTAGTTGGGGAAGAAAACAGTTGTGTTAAGAAGTATCTTGGATGTGATATACTCTGCCTAAAGTGCTGATTTGTTTCCTGGTTCCTCTGGCTGTGTGATATAGTCCTCATGCTCTCCCAACTCAGCTCACAGTCTAAGCAAATGGAAGTTTTTTCCCATCCTTGAACCCTGCTCCATGGAGGCCCTTTCTTTCACCTTCCTCTCATCTGCTTGTTGTATGTGTATATTTTCCCTTTTTAATTCTTCCAGCAAAAATTTAAAAGGTGCTTCTCAGTTGTCAAGGCAAACAGAAGCAAGCTGGAATCAAGATATGCTGGATGATTTTTAGAGCACGGTAAAAATCATAACATCTTTAGAAAATGTTGTGAGTCTGAAAGCTCAAAGAATCTGCTCCGAGTCAATGACTAAAAAAATTTGTCAGTGAATAACTGGGCAACATATCAGCATCTTTTCTGACTTCCCACCTCCTTCAACTAAACTTCTAAAAATAAACCATCAGAGTGAGATCTCATGTGTAAAAGGGAGGGAATTCTGAAAACGTGTGAGTAGCGGGACCACTGGGGTAACTTCTGCTTTAGTGCTGGATGTGCCAAACTTTACAGTAAGCAATTTCTGTTGATATTTTAACAGGCAAAGATTTATTGCCAGGGTGGCCAGTCTTTACCTCACAAGCCATGCAAAGGCAGCTTCTGTGTCAGGGCTATCTCAGATGGGAATAATAGATCCGTGTTGGGTAATTCAAATCCCCACCTGAGAGCTAAAATGAGCTGTAAGGACCTGCCAAAGTTAGTCATGCTGGATATGGCTTTGCCACTTGCCTGCATGTCCAGATAAGTCTTGCCTAGGGAAGCCTGAAGGGATCTTTTTACATTCTGCCTATGAACCACTCCTAGAGCAGTCCCTGACCCACATACGTGATACGTATCTTTGGCCAAAGAGGATTTAGAAATGTGGTTCACAGGCCAAAGAGAACTGGTCTGTCTTACATGCTAAACAGGCAAGAAGCACGTAACACGGACTGTCCAATAATTTTCAAAAAGAATAGAGAAAAACTGATAAATCTGTGAGCAGTGGAGCTCATGAAACCTGTTTTATTCTGACTTTGTGATCTGATTCGGTAGTGCCTAAACAGCTTAAGTTCTTGTTTATGCAAGGCTGAATTATTCATAACATTTCTTTCAAGTCTAGATTTCCTTCCTATTAAAAAGTCATCATCTAAACAGATTAAAAGTCCAACACATCTCTTCATCCTGGTCCAGTATATTTTCCATCAAAATGTAATTTTATTGCTTTTGAGACCCTGAAATTAGCTAGCTGATGCAAAGTTATTTTTACATATATACATATACAGTCAATATAGGTCTTGTTTCCCCAGGAACATGGATGTTATGAGGTTATTTGGAAAAGCGGCCCTGTTTAAGTAAGCAATCTTATTTGTGTATTGGAAAGGATGATTTACACACATAAAGTACATCTAGGAGTCATTAAAACTGCTCTGGATTTTGAAACATACTCCTGTTCTTAATGAAGATTTGACCAATCTTGCTAAGCTGACCTGGGCCAGGATAAGAGTTTCTAAGTAAAATTTTTTACAGCAGTTCACTGCTGGCTCCACTGTAGAGAAGTCCCCAAATCTGCCCTTCTGTCTTTTCTATTTGTTAAGGCAAAAGTTTCTTTCCTAAGTGTGCTCAGCCCAGAAATAAGGGTGCTTACCTCAGTTTCCAGTTGTAGTGGAGTTCTTGTGTTCTGTCCAGAGTTATGAAATTCCAGCAATCTGCTTTGTAGCCCTCTCACCCTCCTGTTTTGAAATACAAGTAAGGTTCCTGAGCTGCTAAAGTTAGGTTCAAGTTTGAACTTCCCCAGTGTTTGGAGGAGCTTGGGTCAACATCTCTTACAGAAAACAGCCCAGAGCTGAACTATGAAGCTGATTCTTTTTGACCAAGCTTACAGATGTCTGGGACCAGTCACCACTTCAACCTTTTTATTCATCTAACCTGAGCATTTAATGCCAGATGTGGTTGGCTAGACAATTTGAATCTCTTCTGGTGTATGGGGCAGAGGTTTCAGCTGGGTACACATCTAGTTCTGGTTGAAGGTTCTGGTTGTTCCTTACTTGTTGTGAAACAATTATCATAAACCCTCTCCCTGAGATAACTTAATATTTTAGTACTATGGCAGGAATCCCTCCATGTGAGCTTTCCAGCAGCTGTTCCATATCTTAAGCATAAAGTCACTATTTCCCCTCAGGCCCTGCTGCTGTTTCTGGGTGGAGGAGGGGTGGAGATGCTGTTCTAGCACAGAGCTAGAAAAGGGAGTTGAAGAAAATTGGACAAGGGCAGGAGGCACAGGGAGCAGCAGCAGCTGTTGTTACAAGTGAAAGCACTGCAAAACACTGTCCTTTTCATTCTTTCCCCCGCATGCCCAGCTTTCAGTGAGAAGAATGGCAAAAATCAGAATAAACTTATGCTGCTGTACCCCAGCTCCTACAAGGAGTTAGAGCCATTAAATTCAGAAACAGAACTTACCCTTTTTTTTAAAGTTTTAGGACAGATCCCCCAGTTCCGTCTCTTCTGGTTGAAAATAAGATGAAAGGGATAAATGCTGGATTCTACATCTGAGGAAGCTTTTAAAATAACAAGTTTATTGAAGCTCAGATAATCAAATGCAAGATTTGTTTTGCTGTGGGGGATTTAATAGGATACAGACGGCCTTGTTCTTCCTTCTGTCAATCCTTCTAGAATCTGTAGACTAGTAGTAGGGCTGGATAGTCTAAACTTTTTAATACCAAATTTGGGACATATGATAGCAATTTCCATGCAAGTGCAATGGCGCAGAAGTACAGGCAAGCACTAGAGCTGTAACTTCTTGCTGCTTTGATGCATGGCATTGCCCCATACGTTGGGTTCTGACTCTAGTTGTCTCCTCAGAGAATATTTTTATCCTATCTGGCTAAAAACATCCAAGATACTAACTGCTTGGGGCTGGGAGCACTGCTAGCCCTGGTGAGCCACTCCTCTAGCCTCTGCTCCAGGAGCCTCACGTGGTTTGGTCCCAGCTCCCTGTCTGCCTCTTGGCGCAGATGCTAGTAAAAGCTGAGCAGAACAAGGATTTGATTTTCAAGGCCATCTCCATGAACCTGAGAGGTGCCTGGAATGGAATATGTGAGAGAGGAATGCTGGGGAAGAGATTTTTATTTTTTTTTCCTCTGGGTAGTAGGAAGAGGAGCTGATCTCAAATATTTACCTCTGATACCAACACTCTTCAAGGAAGGTGCTGCTTTCACAATGCCCTTTGCTAGTGGTGTGGGCATGTTATAAACTGCTTCAGGGAGAGCTTTGCTGTTTATGTGCATGGAACTTGCCTGTCCTTCCACTGGGAAAAGATTTGACAGTTGGATAGGGTTGTCACACAGGTCTAGCCTGTGCTTTGGTTGTTGGCTTTTACTGCACAGAGAGCGTACTTGACCTCATGTGAAGGGTATCTCCAGGTTGTTTCTTCCTTGACCTGAATGGGAAGAGCAGTAGTAGCATGTGTGGGTGATAGAGGGTACACAGTCTTCCCTCAGTTTCTTAAGAATGACTAATCTAAAACTGATGAAAGTCTATTCATATGACAAGCTCTTATAGCTTCACATTCATGAATCTTATGTTTGGCACTCAGTATTTAGGGAGAGAAGGTTATCAGTTCTTGTTTTCCCAGTTGCATTTTCCCTATATGTTGCTATTTTGCATGCAATATTTGGTGCAACTGGATTTTTCAGAAGTTAGTAGCTTTTATATATGAAAGGGAAAAGATTTAAGAATGTATTTTTTTATCCCCAGCACAGTGAATGTTGGGAATGTTAAAATCCATAGTATATATGGAATAATCTGAAATATGCAAATACTAGATCAAGTAGGTTTCATTTTGGGTATTTCTTGGTTCTGATTTGATATTTTCATGCAGCAATGATTTTATATAAATGTTTTCACTGTTAATAGTGACGCATGTTCTGTATTTTATCTGGATTTAATAGGTCAGGCTAAAGGAGCTATATATGAAACTTTAATATTAAAACAGATATTATTACAAGACTGGATGAGATAAACATTTCTTCCTTGATGCTTGTATGGACAGTGAAAGAAAAATTTTTCCTTCTATCCTTTTACCTTTCCTTTCCCAAGTTAGAAAGAAGCTCAAACTAGATGAAACTATGCTAGGAATATCTGGTCTGCCTCCTTTTTCTCTGGGCTTAATCAACTTGTCATGAGGTCATGAGAAAATGGTCATGAGAAAGTCAGTCTCTAGTGGCTGCAGTGTCCATGGTCACAGCTGTGAATGCTGGTGAGTGGTGGTTGGTGTGGGCTGCAACCCAAAAGAGGAAGAATTAAATAGCAACAGGCAATGTACCAGTGAGGTATTGTGGTCACAAACGTGCATAATGACCCAAATTTAGGAACTGTTGTATGCTGCCATGCCAGTCTGTGTGACCTGATTTTTCTAGCTCTGCAGAAGGGATATAACTACCCGTTGTCAAATCTAGCTGTAGCTGTGCATGATGAACTGTAGGGTTTTAAACACACTAGACCACACAAACACAGACACGAAGCTTCACCAATCCACACATAAGATGATTATAGGGTACAGAAATATTAACTGTGGAATTTCTTACCTTGAGCCGGTTGAAGTCATTGCTATCTTCAAGTATTTTATCATGTATATATGTAAAGGGGTGGGAAGGCAGACATGTAACAGCACGCACCTTCCACTGCGCCTGGGGATCTCATCATATCAGAGGAAAGTTCAGGAAAATATTTACACTCAGTTATTACATTCCAGCTTTCTGTACAGGATAATTTCAGTCTTTGCAGCCCAGGGAATGTAATGATAAAACTGCTTGTCTTCTCTCATCTTGATTTTAGTTCCACCTCCATTTTTAGTGTGTGGTATTGTAGCTTTTCCACCAAACAAGCAGCAAAGAAGCAAGCAATTCTGATTCATAATCTTTCTGTTCCCACAGGCAGATATGAAGAACTTGTTCCTTCTGCTCATGCTAACAATGATGCCACCTTCTGCATTTTCAGTAAGTAAATGCTGGAACTGTCAACATCTGTAACTCAAGTGTTCTGTAGAAAGTATTTCTGAAAGAATTAATGGGTTCAAGTCATCAGGCTTTTTATGGTGCATCTTATAAAAAGTCTAACATAGTGATTAGGTAACAGAATTCTGGTAGTGCCTTTGGCTCTAGGAATGTTATCTGCAAAGCAGTAATTGCTGTCACCTGCTTCAAAGCTAGAAAGGTTTGTCACTTGAAGTAAAGAGAATGAATTTTGGGTAGCTCATTTTTCTCTTTTCTTTGATCTTAGAAGTCTCAGCCGTGTGGTTTAGCTTTACTGGGAGACATAATCTTTATGTTAAGCCAATTTGATAGTATCAGAAAAAGAATGCAGCTATTAAGAACCAGGATTGTTCTTCTTTTCTGAGAGAGAAGTAGGATCTTTCTGAGAACAATTTCTCTTTATTAGTGAGTTGGACATTGAAGGTAAAAGCTGACCTGCTGAGTAGAGTGGAAGTGTTTGCAAAGGAAGTTGTTACGTGTTTGTTAGGTGTAAAGGAACAGGGAGGGGAGGGGGAAAGAGGCAATTATCACCTGGAATAAGTGTTTTGCTTTCTAGGCCACCTTTGGAGATCAGGGATGAGAGACCAGAAATCAAGCAAAGTTTGTTAGTCATCATGTTTTCCATCTTACTGATGGAAATATGCTTATATGAGCTCTTGCTATCTAATATCTAATCAAAGACCATACTGTATGTTTAAAGAACCAGAAATGGAATACACTATATTCATTTCATCTGTTCACCTGCCTATCTCAAACCTGGTGATTTTTTGTGAAGGGGTATGACTGAAATACACTGCAACTGTGAAGGTTGACATTTCTCTGAAACATTAGACTCTATCCCCTGTGGGCAATCCATAGGTCCTCTTGAAGCCATGCTGAATAAAGGGAGAACCTTTAGCTTAGCTACCTATAAACTTCCGTTTTTCTCACGTGCTGGAACTGTCCAAGTCATGAGGAAAAAGGACTTCACCTGAGATGGCAGGTTTATTGACAAATAAATTTAATCTATGTCATTTAGCATTAAAAAACTGCCTTCCCCGTGTTGTTCTTTTGTCATTCCCAGTGGCAGAGATATAAGAGATTGTCAATGGCATGGTGCATTTCTCCACACTGAAGGAGAAACACTTCATTTAATTTATAATAGCATATATCTAAGAAATTGAGGCTCTGCCTCTTTATTAAGTATTCTAAGGGAAAAGTAGAAAACATGCACAAGAATATTTGTACTGGGTAGGACCAGTTCATTTTGCCCTATATCCTGTCACCAGCTATGTCACATACACACATCTAGAAAAAACTATTACAAGATTGGCAATTACAGTTTCTCCCAGTACACTTCCAGTGTATGAACCTTTTGAGCTAGAGATGTCTCTATTTCTCTTCCCTGAATTTGGTCAACGTCTCTTAGAAGCCATGTGAACTTCTAGCATCATAGTATTTCTATCATAACACCAAGATCCTGTTCTTGAGGGCTAAATATCAACTCATATGTAATAATGTTGTTTGTTAGGAAAGGATTTGTGTTTTCTCCTGGGCATCACTTCAGTTGCCTACATGAAATTTGCACTGTCCTTTTAGTGACAAGTCACTTATACTATAATGTCTTTTCATAATTCTTTGCAGTATGTCTCTGGTTCTCGGCTGTCCTTTATTACCCTAAATTACCCTTGTCAGCTGCTCTCATTACTTCTGCGGTTTTGGCAGAGCTAGTAATAAATATGTAACTAATAAAAAACTAATAAATGTGTTGAGCAGTTCAGGTTCATTATGGGTTTCTGCTGCTAATGTCAGTTCTTGCAGTAGATGGAGATTTCACTTCTACCTTTGTGTTTGGGCCACCTACTCATCATCCACTGAAGGACTGTGCTCTGGCTGCTTAACTTCCTTCAGAGTTTTAGGTGAAGGATTTTTTTTTAAATCTGAGTATATCTGGCAGGTTACCCTTGTTGACATGTTTGTGAATCTCTCAAAGAACTGCAATAATCTTAGAAGGATTTGCCTTTAAAAAAGCACTATTGACTTTTTTTCCCCAAACATCCTGTATTTATGCAGGTGCCTGCTCATTCTGTTCTTTGTTACAATTTCTGTGAATTTATCAGTTGACATCAGTTTTACGTTATGTGAGCATAGAGTTCCCCTGAGATCCTTTTGTAAACTGGTGCAAGATTTTCCAAGAATCAGATGCTGAAGTGCTTTAAGCTAAGGCAGTTGTCTGCTAGTATGTAGCAGTTTATCCATTTCAGCCTTGAGTTCCTGTTAGGCCCCTTGGACAAACAACTTCTGGTGACTTCACACTGTGTGTATTGTCCACTTTTCCAAGTAAATTTGGGGTCATAAAATTTCCTTACAATCATCCTCTTTGTAGAACTTTCTGAATGTCCTCCATTTCTTCCACAAGGATTCCAAGAATTAATTTGACTCCTCTGCAATGGCTGTATCTTTTTAGAGAGTCCTTTAAATACCGTAGTCATTTCTAGGCCACCCAGAATTTCTGGAAGTCTTTCCATTTCTGAAAAGTAACTAGTATCTGCTCTGCCCTCTGACCAGCAGGCCAGCATAGCCTCATGGGGCAGCACGTACCTGGCTGTGCAGTGGGCGAGGCATGCACCATATCCTGCCCAACTGAGAGGAGATCAGCGGATGTCTGTGGAAGGAGCCAGGCGTATGGTGTGACAGCCCAGAGACAGGTTGCAGAGTGAGGAGCGTTGGAGAGGTGAACACAGGGAACATGCAAAAGAGCTGGGAACCATGAGGGAGCGGGTTCAGTGGTTTAGGGAGAATCTCAAGCGTTCAGAGAAAATGAGGGTGTTGGGGAACTGCCAGATTTTGGTGGATTTGTTAGACGGGATGTGCTACCATGCTAGCATAGTAGAGGGGGATGAAAGGACACATACATGAGTGTAAACCACAAGCCATTAAAGCTAACGAAGCCTGGATTTTTTCTTCTTCTTTGTAAAACAACTTGTCTTTATAAAGTACAATATAGTACAGAATAAGAGAGTATTTTGCTTGGTGCTGTCACCATCTTGTTCGCTTTCATTCTTGTTTTTCTAGTTTTTCTCAAATACAATTCTTTGATTGCTTATTCATTATTCATAGTAGTGGGACTTGGCATTATTCACCTTCAAAGCTCTTTGCAAGCCTGCTGTGTTTGAGCCAAGATCAATGGTTAAGACAATTATAAAAAAATGCCTTGCTGATGTGGTTTGGATTAATTAGCTCATTTTTGGTTGCATCTTTGGCTAATATTCTAGCCTGTTGCAGATGATTTTTCTTGAAAATGCATCTGTTGGATAGTAGCATATATCTAAATTATAAATGTGTAAGATATACTTAATGTTTTCATCTCCCTTTCAATTAAGTTGGAGTATCGAATGCCACATATCATGCAAAGCTTAGCTATATGAAAGTATTGTCAGTGGTCAATATTGTAGTACTTGGTAGACCTTCTGGATATAGAAAAGAGAAGGAAATTGTTCACCTCCTGAAGAGCACACGGTCTAAGGATATGCTCCACGTGGGTTGTTTTTATTAGGGCCCTGAGGGCACTACTAGGCTTTACTGGCCCTGACCAGAGTCCTCCCACCCTGCCCACTGCCCAGGACCCCACTGTAGGCTCCTGTGGCTGTTGGTTCCTGCCCCACTGATGCTACATCTGCACAACCCTGCCTGGCCCAGCCATGGCCCCTGATGAGCCAGGCCCACCTGCAGTCCCATGTCCCAGCCTGGCTTTGCCTGGAGCTGCCCAACACCAAGGACTGTGCTCTGGCTTGCTCTGCTGCCCCAGGAGAGCCTCCTGCTACTGGCCCCCAGCCCACAGGGAGCAGCCAGCCCTTGGGGCACCTTGGCACTTTCCTTTCTTTCTCTCCTTCCCTTATTAGCTTTTCTCTAAGCAATTAACTTTTCACTGAGCTATTATTATCTGCACTTGACAAAGATGTATTTTTTCACTGGAGACTTCTTACTTGCCAAGACTTTGGCAATTAAACTATTACAGAAATTATCGTGGTGAAATTTTTGTTTTGTGAAGTGTTTGGGTTTTGTCCTTCTTTCATACATGTTTCATAAATGAGGCTACAGTTTGGGGTGTGTCAAAATAAGCATCAACATTATTTCAGAAACTATAAATCCCAGAAAGTAGGTAGTTATCAAATAAAAGGATGCAGTGTTATTCCAGAAATACTAAGGAAGGTGAAAGAGTCTGATTTCGATTGTAGGTTTAAACCACAGAAACACTGCACAACGTAACAGTAGTACCACATTACTCATTTATCATTATGAGCAATATCTGTTTTCAGTGGGTAACAGTTGTACAGGACCTCGTCATCAGCCTCCAGTGTCACAGATTTCCCACCATGTCCTCACTGTTGGCAGAGATTTGTATCTGATCTGAATGGAATCCAGTAACTGTGTGAAGCAGCCCCAGAAGTCACAGCAACAACTTTTGTGTCCAAAATGATGCTTCAGTTGCAGCTCAGTAGACTAAAGCTATGCAACCTGCTGGGCTAAAAGCAAGCACTAGCCTTGTCTGAAACTTCTCGGGCATAGCATGGTTAACAGTAAACATATGCTTTGAGCAACAACTGTTGGAGTGGTGTAACGTGATGTTTTGTTGCTGCTTGTCAGTCTGGAAAGTCAGCACAAAAAAATCACAAAGTAGTGCAGGTTGACTATCTCTAAGCCCTTAAAGGTGTCCAAGGAGTAAGGGAAATACTAGGGGTAAGGACTTGACTGAGATGTATGTTGTTTGGACATGTGACTGCTCACTTGGGACTCTATAGTAAAGTGCTGTTTGCTTTGATAGCTTGCTAGTAATTGAGTTGAAGCAAGGCACTAGGAAATTATTCACACTGAATCACCAGTCCACATTTGGATATATGAACTTTGTGGATCACTGCATGCCTGCAATGCATTTGTCTGGGAAGCACAGTCCTCTTCCCATGCATATTTTCCTGTCTCATCAGACTGAAAAGTCTTTCAAGGGCCCCTTTTAAAGTGTTCCTACATACTGCCAGCATTTTCTGTCTTTCTGAGTCATGTCCCACTCACAACTTCTCTTCCAGTGCATGTTTTGTATGTAAAAATAAATACTATGTGGTATATAATTTACTATCTAGGACCCTTTACCAGAATTCTTTTGTTTGCATCTGATGCATGCTGGAATTGTCTTTGCAGATGAGATCTGGAGCTCTAGTGTAGCTTTCTTGCTTACTGGTTATATCAGATATAGTTGGCCTGGTAACAGCAGATCATGCAACTACATCAGCAGTTCATCTGTCTCGGAACTGATAAAAGCCATGTAGTGTTCATAAAAATGAAATCCCTGGCCCTCTCCACTTTTATACCACAGCAGCCTGTGTACAAATGAGCACTGAGAGTACGTGGTGCCAGGGTCACAGGCAACATCAATATTCCCAGAATGTATGCATTGCTGGTGTTTTAACTGGCAATAAAGCTAGACAGAGCACTTGGGCATTAACTGACTGCTCTTTCTGGAGTTTTCAGAAATCAAGTAAGAAGGTGGTATGCATTTTCTCGCTTTTCCTGAAACATTAAAATACATGCTTAATGCAGATAAAGAAACTACATTTTTGTGCATGTGTTAGGCTGAAGCAAGGGAAGAGTGGAACCAAATGAATTTGTAACAGTGATGAATGAAGATCGTAGATTTTTAGGTCTGGAATCCAGGAGGGCATGGAATTTAGTTGTCCTGGTTGACAACAGATAAAAACATTCCAGAGCCTGAAGAGAGCAGAAAGAGGCTTTTGGAACAGAAACTAGCTGACAGCATCTAAAAAATCCTGTTATCAGGTTATGTAATATATTTCTTATGTATTATAAATACACAGCTTTATATTTGCCTGTGTACACGTGTGCAGTTACTGAAGTAATGAGAACTGTGTACAGATTTCCAAATATGGGAGCTGGGCCCCTGTTAAAATGTTTCTCTGACACTGTACAGCTTTGGGAGGATTCGTTTGGCTGATGCTCCTTTTGGGGTGTATGTAAATGGAGTGATACTGAGCAAAATTATTGTTCCTGCACTCTGTGGATGATTAAGCCTTACAACAAAGAGTCCCTGTAGATTTTCCTCTCTACAGAAGGAATAAAGAATTCTAGTTCTGTAGGAGGGCTATTGGAATATTTATCAGGGTAGTGTGTGTGTGTGTGTGTGTAAAGGAAGGGCTTTCTATCCTAATTGCCTTCCAGTAATCTCACTTTTGAATGTCCTTCCTTTGGATTTTTATCTGTGACATGTTTCCTTCTCCCTTATACTGACTGAATAAAAGGTCCCTTGTTTCCAAGGTGAGCTAATACTGCTCCTCAATCAGTCAGCTGATACAGAGGAATAAGACTGTAGAGAAACAAGGTGGTACCATATTTTATTCTTTTGAGAGTAAAGGAGGAGGGATTGTGGGGGAAGGAGTTAGGTGTCTGAAAGAAAAACTTGGGAAAATAAAATGCCTTGCTGAAAGCTAAAACTCTGTTGTTGGGATTACTCCCAGAAAGGCAAATGAGAATGCAGAAGACAAACACTGAACTCAATATTGGGAATGAAAGAATGGGAGAAGGGTTTGGCACAGGGTCAGGGAGATGTTGACTTGGCCAAGAAAAGGTATTTAGGAGTGGCTGTAACCTGGGTAGTGCCATTGAGCAAGCAGGGTGAAGGCAAACAGAGTTAGTCTGAACCAGAGGTGTTAGAAAGAATCCCACAGAACTTGTGTGAAGAAAATTAAATAGCGTGGGCTATGAAGAAAGTGTTTCACTTTAGAGCAATATAGGTACTTAGTTGGGGTGACTCTGCAGCTAGATAGTTGTGGGTAATTTAATATTAAATGCACAGATATGATTGACTAATATCTCTCAGTGTTGCCCTGCCAGCAGCAGGGAATTGTTCCTTAAAAGAGGGTGAAGGAAAGCAACAAGACTGTGACTTGGAAATACAGTCAGGCAGGGAGAGCGTGTAGAAAATTACTAAACCTGTCTAAATGACAAGGGAGGATTAACCCATGCATCTTGCCTGAGTTGGATTCATTGGATGATTTATTAGACTAGCTCCTCATTCTCGCAGAGACTTGGATGTCTTGTGTAAAAACAGTTATTAGTTAACAGAAGTGAGAATTATGCTCTTAAACTGAGGAGCTTTCTCCTCAGTGCTTTCCTTCTCTGTAGGCCTTGGAAAGTGTCCAGGTGGGTGGAAATTGCTTGCTGATCAGCGTTGATATTCCTGCTGTGGTGAAATCACTTCTAGGATATTCCTTCACTGCCAATAAAACCCTTCTGATGGCACTTGCTAGCGGGGGTGATCATCGGATGACAGTTTGCATGAGGATACCGGGAGGACAACAGGAAGGAACGGACACAGAGCAGGAGACAGAGAGGATGGGAGTATGGGATCCTGTGTTCAAGTCAACAGGGATATGTGAAACTAGGGAATGGATTGGGACCTAAACCCAGAGGTTATGTAAGCTTGGTGGGATACAGTGTGTGTGGAAGCAAATTAGATGACATCACAGTCATTTTTTTACCTTTTGTTTCTCTGCCCACTTCATCTTGCAAACGTTTTTTTCCCTCAGGATATTGCCATTCTTCCCACTAACTACCCTGCTGTATGTGGACACCCAGAACTGCAGTAGGCCTTTTTTCCCTGAAAATAAGATATTTCATGTATTTCCAAGACAATTTATTTTGGTTGGTTCCAATGCACTTGTAACTTCTTGTCTATATTATCATGGTTTTTTCTCTTAATGTCAGTATCCATTCAGACCAACAATGGCCCAGACCTTGACATCATCATTTCACGCAGTTTGGTAAGGGGAAAAAGGGTTCTCATATGGAATTTTGTTGCAGTAAAAAGTGTGTTCCAGAGCTTTCCTTTCTGCTTCCTTTATTTCTCTTAAGTATCGGGCTTTGAGCCAAGGATTTGGGATTAAGTGGCTCTATTGATCTGGTGTGGAGTGACAGCACTCACAGTCCCTGAAGTAATGATTTGCCTTTGCTGCCTTGCTGAGAGGAAGATGTTATCCTCTTTTAGATGGCTATTCAAAAGATTCTATGAATAGATAAAGAGTAGCAGTTAAGGGAGATTATAAAGCTGGATGTGCTATATGTCGTCAGAAAGCTAATACTCCTAGATATTAGAGGCCTGATGTTTCTGATGTATTATTCTGTGCCCCTTTTCATACCAGGAATACGGCACAACACGACAGCCTTTTTGGCAAGAGAATACATAAGTTCCCTACTTCATTTGTATTTGGCTTTTTTTATTGTGTTGCCATGTCTGTCTGATATGTCTGTGTTTTTTTAGTTCCAGGGGCGCCGGATGAAACGGCAGGTTGATGTCTGGGGGAGCTGGGGTGAATGGGGCGAGTGCAGTCGGAGCTGTGGAGGTGGAGTCAGCTTTCGGCAACGGCGCTGCTATTCCCAAAGGTGATGGCTAACTTCCTTTTTCCCCTCTTCTTTAAATGTGTTTTTCTGTTACTGAGCTCCAGCAGTTATGTTCCAATATACATCCAGAACAAAAATGACCTAGTGTTCAATCCCAGGGGAATGAGTCCACTTTGAGATGAACCTTGGTTTCAGTCTTGTCACTGCTGTTTTGAACAGTGCCCTCTTCAGCGCATCCTTGCTTTGGCTCATTTGACAGAGCACAGCAGTTTCTCTGTTGATCCAAGGCTGTGCAATCAGGTGATTGGCATGGCAGCAGCTGTTCAATTAGGTCTAGTGTGGCAAGCCCTGGGGGAAATGGAGAACAGTCCAGAGCAGCTGGTTCTTCTCCAGAGAGCTGGTGACCATACCAGGATATTCTCAGGTATATGAGTCGCAGGAAGGTAAATTGCCCCAGAAGAAACAAAGAGTGGAATTGGCTCAAGCAGTGTTAGCACTGTCCCATCTCATTTGCAGCTGGGTTAGCTGTGTCCGAGTGAGGATGGTGACTGGTCCTGCTCCTGTTGGGAATGATGCACCTTAGAGATCCTACTGTGGGTGAAAACAAAGAAAAGGAGAAAAAAAAGCACCAGACTCTCAATAATATCTTGCAAAAACATCCTCTCTCTGTTTTGAGAAATGAGAGGGGGTTTTGTAATGGAAAAATCCAAAACTGTCAAGCACTGCTGCTTTCCACACAGAATAAAGAGGGGTCTCTTTTGAAGGCTGCCTGTTATGTTATGCACCTGCCAGAATCCCTGGAGGCCTGTCTCTCCATTTTAGGAACAGAGGTATTAGACACTGATTGGCTTTTCAGATCAATTTCCTCCACAACTGTTACTCTGTAATTCTCAGCCAGAGCAATTTGACTGGAGTACGAGTACGGATGTGGCACACTTTCCGTGAGCATTTTTAGCTCTTCCTACTAATGGGCCTAGTGCGCACGTAAAGAGCATGACAGATGATGCACATACCTAGTCTGAATTGGCCACTACCCTCCTGCTGCTCATACCATCTTTCTCTGTCCTGTATGAACACCTTGGCTGTTTCCTGGTGGACAATGGACTAAAGTGTCTGCTTCCACTCTTTAGTTGAAACATAACCCTGTACTGCAGTTTTTCAGGTCTGTGTCTCATTCGTGCTAGAACAGAAACCATACCACAAAACAGCACTAGAAGATGCCAGCTTGCTTTTGTGGTAAAAAGTGCATTTTAGCTATTTTGCTCTTTCAGGAGACTGTGAGGGTGATGTGAAGGTGATTTGTAATGTCTGCCGTGACCTTTTCTTGTGTATTCTGCAGAGAGCTTCATGTAGTTTTTGTGTCTTTCAGGACAGAAGGTCCTTCCAGTTGTGTTGGACCAACAAGAAGCTATCGGTCATGTAATGTTCAGGTATAGTGCTCTGGTTTTACTTTTTCTTGTCTGTTGGTCCTTTTCCCCAGAAAAAATTATTGCTGTTCAGAAATATGTCATTATTAGTTTCTGTTTCTCTGGCATCACTGGTGAATGCAGGTCATTAGCAGTACTCCTTCAAAAGTATATTGAAATTATGTCCCTGATCTGATATGGGAGGAATAACAATAAACCCCATTTTTTTATTATACCCTTAATTTTTCTCCTTTTTATAATGATCCAATACAAACATTTTCTCCTTCAAACAGAGCTGCCCAGAAGGCTCCTGGGACTTCCGGGCTGAGCAGTGTGCAGAGTTTGATGGGACAGAATTCCAAGGAAAGAAATACAAGTGGCTTCCATATTATGGAGGTAATGATACACCTGGAGGGTTACACTTCATCCCTACCTATCAACCATATGTTTTGAAGTCACTATAATGTTTTTTACTGTAGTGTCCTCACAGGGTACTTTCTTAGTTGGAGGGTGGGGCAGGAGGTGGAATAGAAAAAAATCTTTTTGCCAGCAGCAAAGCATTGCTATCACAAAGACATTGGATGCATGGGCCAAAAGACAGTGTTGCAGCAGTGCACACTTATCTCTTGCAACAGCCATTCTTTCAGAAACATTACTAAAGAAATCTGGAACTGGTTGCAGTTAGGTTCTGAAGTATGGGAGCAGCAGTAGTTCTGCTGCCTTTTTCAATGTTGGCAAAAGAATATTAGCAGGACACAGGAGAAACAAATGCATATGATTAATGAGTGCTTCAGAAAATATGACATTTCTTCAATTGGCCCACACTTTCTTGAGGAACCAGCTCAGAAGGCAGGTATGGGAATCAGGGAGTCCTTTCTCTGAGCTTTGATGTGGTATCATTCACAGGTGGTTAACAAATTATGAGGGATTTTAAGATGGATTTGAAGAGGAGTTTTGTTGGTTGTTAAGATAACAGCTCTGTGTCAGCACTTGTTCTCATTCTAGAAAGCTTTGTACTCCAAGGGAGCATAACAACAGTCTTACTAAGGAATAACCAAATATCTGCCTGGACCAGTGTCCCCCAAGGAAACAGTTGCATACAGTGAGACTTTGCCAGAGTATTTTTCCAGCCTCTAGCAGTTCGTAATGCAGAAACTTGTTTAATATCTGCCACTTAATATCAGTACACCCCTCTGTTTCTGCTCCTGTGATCTAAAACTAGGCTCCTGATGCATTATCAAGTTAAAATGTTTTTGCTTTTTTTCTCCTGCCAGCCCCTAATAAGTGTGAGTTAAACTGTATTCCCAAGGGAGAAAACTTCTACTACAGGCACAAGGAAGCAGTGGCAGATGGGACTACCTGTGAACCTGGCAAGCGGGACATCTGTGTAGAGGGAGTTTGTCGGGTTAGTTATCTTCCTGCTTCCTTCATTCATCACTGGGTCTGTAGGCTTTCTGTTGTTTCCCTTTGTTTTACTTGACCTTTCATAATAGCATCAGAAAAGGTGAATCATTCAGTTTTCAAGGTGCTGAGGAGCACATGGACAGCATTTATCTGTCTCTGGATGTGAAATAGTAGATATCATCTCTGTCCTTTCACTGTCAACTCCTTCTCTGCCCTACCCTGGCTTCTCAGACTTCATGGATTCAAGCTTTCTTATTAGATCTTTCCCATACTTGGCCATTTTTTTTCTTTTCTCTGTCATTATGGTTTATTCATATTAATGCTCCCGTGCTCTGACAGGCTGTTGGCTGTGATAACATGCTGGAATCTGCCAAGAAGGAGGACAAGTGCCTGCAGTGTGGAGGAGATGGCAGCACCTGCTATGGTGTGAAGGGCACTTTTGATGTGGTCAGCCTCCCCAAAGGTACAGATGATCCTAGGTAGTTTGGGCAGGTGAGAAGGCGAGAGTTAAACTCAAAGGTAACTGCTACAAGGGCTGGTGGGGACACCTGCTCACATGATTGTTGTAGGCATGCTTGGATGTTAACTTGAAATGTCTGTATGCTATGTGGCCTTAGCATCAGAAAGTGTACTGATGGCCTTATCCTGGGAGTCACTTCCTTAATCTCTGCACATACTGAAGCACTTGCCACAATCGATGCTGCTGTCTTTCCCTGCTCCCTCTCACGCAGGTGCTATAAACGTACCATAAGAACATAGCTATATACTGCCTTCATAGGACTGTCCACTGTCTTGATAGCCCCACCAGGATTCGTGCAAGGCTAGAAATGCAGCTGCATCTGCTGCATTTGGCCAATTTTGAAAGATTTCAAGATAACAACTATACTTTTGGTCATATCTCTCCATGTTGAACTCCAATATGATGCTTGCTGAAACTTCAGAGATTTTAGAATCTAGAAAATGGACTTTGCATTGACCCCAGTTCTTACTTTTCTGAGAAATATTTTACACGTGGACTGACCTGTGGATATTGTAGAGTGAAGCCATTCAGAATGCAGTTAAAATGACAATAGAAATGCTTCAAGCCACCAGCAAAAAGCTCATCTGGTTGTTCAGGCACCAGTGAAACAGTGAGAATCTTTGGCACAGAAGAGTGGCCGTGTGGCATCCACGGACAGATATTGCATAATCCCCTTTTGCTTTTTTTTCAGGTTACAATCAAATCTTTATCATCCCTGTGGGAGCCACAAGCATCCAGGTTAAGGAAGTTATGCCCAGCAGGAACTTCCTAGGTAAGACTGATGTCAGAATCTGTGTGTCAGTTCATTTGGATTTCAGCCATTATGTTAAAATCTGATGTTCAGGTATGGGCTTTGGGATGTTTATCTTGAGGACTTGATATGGCAGAGGGAAAAACTCTCTGAATATTCAGGATTTGAATATTGAGTATCCTTGAATTGTTACTGATGCACAGCTCTGGGCTTCACATTTATCTCATTTTCTGTCCTGTGGAGGTCTTGCTGTTATGTGAGGAATAAAAATACCCAAACCACATTGAGACTTCCTGCCTGGAACTCACAAAGACTCTAGTTGATATAACAAAATTTGGCTGTGAGTTCTGTTGTTTGGTGAATGTAAACCCTAACTACTCTTGCCATCCAAAAGTTTGGGGTGGGATTCTTTTCTCTGTAGATTTCTTTTGGGTATTTGTACAGCCTTGAACTCCGATCATATAAGGATGAAAAGGAGGGAGAAATGTCCCCCCCCCCAGCTTTCTGGGCAGGGCTGAGGAAATTCCAGTGGAGAAAGCAAATACTCTTCTGCTTTGTGACTCTTCCATCATCCAGTGCTTTGGACAAATCAGTCTGGTGATATTTTCCTGTGTAGAAAACTAGATGCAGCAGCCTTCTTTGTTTTCTGAATAGAATGTCTGAGGAACTGGATAGTGGTGTAGAGGCAGTAGGATGTGAACCCCACATCTTAATGGCAAGCAGGACAAAGGCTGACATAGGCCGTGCTCTAGCACAATGAGGAATGCAGAGCAGGGCAGGAGTTTGCTGGAGGCATTTGGCTATGCAGTAAAAAAGTGCTTGGTCTGCAGCAAAGCTGGCAAGAACCACTGTCTGAATGTGGAGCAGCTTCTGGCAAGAGAGCCATATGGGAGGGCAGCATTGTTGGAGGATGACAGTCACCTTCATTTGCTTGTGACACAGTGTTGAGTGGAAACAGGAGCATCCTGGTGAAGTTCTTATGATCCTCTCTCTCTGGCATGTGGGTTTGTCCAGCTGTCAAGAACGTGCGAGGGGAGTATTACCTGAATGGGCACTGGACAATCGAGTTCAGCCGGGCGCTGCAGATAGCCAGCACAGTTCTGCACTATGACCGTGGCTCGGAGGGTGATCTTGCCCCGGAGCTCCTCCATGCCCGGGGTCCCACCACAGAACCCCTTGTCATTGAGGTAAGCAGCTGTGCCTGCTCTCTTTCTTTGCATAGCAGCCCTCGGTTCAAGCAGGGGGAGTGCGCTAGTGGATACCACACGGGAAAAACTGGAGAAGTGGTGGGGCTCTTGGGAATCTTACAAGGCTGTAGGCCCTCAAGCTCTAGACCAAGGTGGTCTTGCAGAAATAGCACAAATTGCTGCTCTGGTTCTGTTGCCCAGAAATGAACAGGGCAAGGCTCAGTGTTGGTTTCCCACCTATTCCTTTGGCTCTGACTTCAAGGTAGGTGAGAGTCAGCACCAAATGATTTTGGGGCAGGGACAGGCTCCAGGACACTGCTTGTTATACTGTGCTGTAGGGCAGGAAAGGTACACACTGTTACAGGAGCAGCTGAATCTTCTGAAGCTGAGAGGGATGAATGTACCTTTCTCTGAAAAATAATGTTCTCCAGAGTATGGTAGAAGGCATGGAGACAGTACAGTGTAGAGAATTAGTGCTTCTTGAATGGGAGGGGTGCAAGTCAGCTCCAATCCTCAGAAATAGTAGGGAAATGCTGTGGAGAGGAAAAGTGTTATTTCCCTGACTTCCTCCCATGTTTTCACAGCTCATCAGCCAGGAGCCAAACACGGGGGTACAGTATGAGTATTACCTGCCCCTGCAAGGACAGGCCTCAACTTACAGCTGGAGCTACAGTTCCTGGAGCGAGTGCAGCTCTGAATGTGGAGGAGGTAAGGGGAGAGGACCTGGTCTCTGGCGGCTGGTGTAGGGTTTATATCCACACCCTGCAGTGTCGACAGTGTGCTGCCCTCTGCAGCTGTTTCCCAGCAGTCTCCTGATGGAAGGCATCACAGGTATCTGTAGGGGCAGCTAAGGTTTTTCAAAGGAGGGTCATGCACAGAGTCACAACAGGACTGTACCCCATGCCTTGTCCTGTCTTATTTTCTATGCCCCAGTCCTCATACTTATTACTACAACCTGTTAAGAATCTTCATAGATAGTCTTTCCTTTGTTTTGCTTCAGCTCCTTGTGGTCTTTTCAGCCGCTTGAGAGGTCCTTTCCAAAGTGACCTGGCCTACATTACTAAATCACATCATTGTCCTCTACCACAGCCTGGAAGGTTCCCTCTCTCCAGGAGGGCTGTCAGAACTCCTGGGGTGTCACTTCATGTTCAGTTTATAGATTCTTTCATGAGCAACATTATGGATTTCAAGCTTAAAAGAAAAACAAACAAAAAGTCTCCAATCAAACAAACAAAACCTTCTCCAGCTGATTAGTATATGGAGTTCTTCTCAGCCTCTTTTGTGCTGATGCCATATTTTGACTGTAGGTGCTGAAATGGTCTTTGCCTGGGCACTCATGTCCTGTAGAAAGTATGAAGAGTTGTAAGTTTTATTCTCACACCCAATCTTCACAAGACTGACCTTTTAAGTCTAACAGGAGACACACACACACACACACACACACACATTTCTTCTGCTGTATACTGCATGCATCTTGCAGGGTTCCTTCATGAGCAACATGTGGGTATGGCACTTCCCTTGTTTGTCTCAATGCATAATATAACAGGAAAATTCCCCTCAGCTACACAGAACTATACTGTCTCCCTTTCCCTTCCAGTGGACTCCTGTACTGTGGGGAGGCATCATTTGTACGTATTGTGAGAGACAAAGAACGCACCTGGTTCTTTTGCAGAATGGCTGGGACAGGTGTGGATTCTACAAGAATTTAGAAACTTGTCTTGCCAGCTGGAGAGCATTGCAAACCTAGTCCTGGGTAGCTTGTGTTGATCAGATACTCTCTCTCTTGCCTGTACTGTAGGTTTCCAATCCCGCTTGGTGTTTTGTACCATAGACAATGAAATTTATCCCGACTATATGTGCAGGAATAAACCACAACCAGACAATAACCGGACATGTGGTCATCAGGCTTGTCCCCAGACAAAACGGTATGATTTCTTTCCTTCTTCTGAACTCTGACTTCTTCCTGAGGTGCTTTTAGAACAAAGTAAAAGAATGACCCTCTCACTTCTGCCCTCCAGCATGGTTCTCTCCAAGGATGTGTTTCACTTCTTAGAGAATGCCCAAGACAAAGGATGGGGATGATAGCACTGTGATGAGCATTTCCATGTGCACAAGGAGAGGGCTTAATAGATCCTGCATTCATTTTATAAACCAATTAAATTTGCTTTCCAAAGTATGATTGTGGAAGACAGTCTTCTAGCCCATGTAGGAGATATGAAACAAATTCTGTGGGTTTTGTTTTCTTAAGCTGGAGCCTGCAAAGACACAGTAGAAGGTCAGAGCTGGTGTCATTTTATGTCATTTCTGCATTCTCAATGTCCTTGCTATTTGAAAGGGATGAATCCTGGGATCTTTTCATTCTCCAGCATTTTCAAATCCTTTCACCCAGCCATTTCCCCCTTGACCCTTATTGGCATAGCCTTACAGTGGGCTTCACTTGGCTCTTACATGGGCATCCAGAGCTGTAACCAGAGCCTTAGCTGTGTATCTCTCTGTGTATCTGCTGGGTGCAGTGGAGGCCTCTGAGAGTGCTGATGTGCGTGAGAGGGCACCTGGGAGCATTTCTGAATACCTTAATTGCGTTAACCTGTAGCTACTTGTTTTAAGTTCTTTAAATCCTTTGTTCTGTGTATAAAGGACTTCTTTCGTCTATGTGCCGCAAGCCTGGATTCACAGTGGAGCACTGAGCACTCAGATGAAGAGGTAACGAGGAGAAGGAAGTTATAGAAAGCACAGGAAGGCAGCTGTTCTCTTCTGCTCTCCACCTAGCTGCCAGTGAATCAGTGGGGCCTTTCCTCTCTGGCACTGGTGGTAGCAGTGGGTGTTGTCTTGCTTTTGATTCTTGCCAGTGAAAATGATGGTGGAGGGTACTGGCTGGCAGCTTTGCTTAGGTGGTTGCACCTGCCTCTGTCAACTTGATTCTTATGGGGCTACAATAGGATAATTTCTTCATAGCTTCTGGCAGCTCATCCTGATAACTTGTTTTTTCTCTGGAATCAGAGTAAAGAGGTTCTGGAAGATTTTTTCAATTTATTTATCTTGATAAATAAAAGAACATAAAAGAAGAGAGCATGATGGATTGGACAATTGAAACATTGGCCAATATGCCAGCATTCCATAGCAAAAGCTGCAGTTTCGTAAAAGCTCTTCTTTCTTTGTCATGGACCCTATAGCAGGTAAAAAAGAGCCTATAAACTGTGATGAGTACCAGGATATGACAGATACAATAATGTACACTGAGATATGAGAAGTTAAAAGCATCTTAAGCAAAGCAGTTGTCTCCCAGCAAGCTGCTAATAGCTTAGGACTTGCGACTTTTGCCCTCTGATGAGGGTCCCAGCCTTATGGTTGACCTTGTCTTACAAAGGAAATGAAATAGATGTCAATTGAAAGAAGCTGTAGATGAGCCCATCTGGTTGAAACAGCCTTTCTAAAACTGTCCATTTGCTTTCCAAGAGGCAGAATACAGTTTGAGGTGGGGGTTGTTATTACCATTGGACCTTTTGAAAAATCTCAATCAATTAATTTGTTATAAGCCCTGCAAGCACACCTCTGTAAGCAGCTTCTACTGGCTGTATTTGTTCCCTTTCCTATTTTATAGCAAAGGCCACTCAGTTTTGGGCTGCTATTTGCACCTTTAGCAATAAAGAAGAGCATCTTTAGGAGGTGAACATGGCCGAGTCTACTCTGGAGTTCCTGCTAGGATGTGAATATGAAGTGACTGGCTGAAACTCAGTTTAGGTGTGACAAGGGGCACACTAGAGAAGTAGCTGGAATGCTAAGGGCAAAAACATGAACTGCCTTCACTCCCTGGCTGGGGCTTCTCTGACCACAAGGGAATATAGCAGCTGTGAAGCACATCACCATGATGCTCCCTCTCCATGACCAGTATCTTTTGACTGCACAGCACACTGGAGTTGGGGATGAAACATCATGTTGTCCCTGAAGCCACCCCATGTAAGCTGTGCTCCCAGCTGCCTGGACAGCTGGGTGACACTGGAGTGGCCACGGGTAGGAATTTTAGCATCCAGATTATTTTGTGGACATTCCTCCTTCCACTAGCCAGGGTGTATCATTTCTGCAGCAGCTTCAGCAACCAAATACAGGACAAAAATCTATGTACATTTTTGGGAGCTTTTTTGTATGTGTGCTGCTGTTAGAGAACTTGAATGATGCGAGGAATAAATCCGCTTCCTACTGGCTCTCAGTGAAAAGTTAAGCACTTCTGAGAGTGTGTGGCATGGTTTTCAGGCAGAGTGAGGCCTTGGCTTGGTTTTACTGTTTCTGATAATGTGAGGAGAGTAATCTATAGTTAGGCTGGTGTAAGTTGCTTTTCTTTTGGCTGATCTGGATTGTTTTCTTTGGTTTTTTTCTTTCTTTTTCTTTGATATTCTATTCCAGGCATGACATTTTTGCAATCGGGAGACCAAAAGCCATGGAGAGTAATCTTCCCCCTCTGGGAGAGCTCTGCACTTCCAGAGAAGCAAGTGTTGTGTAGCTGGGGATACATCTCTGTAGTGGGACTCATGCTCTGCATTGCTAATTAAGCTGGGCAGGGCTTGGTCAAATGAGAACTTGCCTCTGACTCTATTCTACAAAGGGACGTTTTCCCTGTTTGATTTCTACGGGGATGTGGCACTGACCTCCTCTATGCCTTGAGGCAGTTTAGCTGGGCTTACTATTTTTATTTTTTTTTGCTTGATTCTGTGACCTGCAGGTGGAAAACGGGAGAGTGGGGATCCTGTTCAGCTACCTGTGGCGGGGGCACCCAGACTCGCTCCGTTTACTGCGTGGCATTTGACGGCCAGAGCTCCCAAGGGGTGGTGGATAACGCTGAGTGCATGGCTTTCTCCCAGCAGCCTCGCAGCACTCAGCCCTGCAACGTGAGGCAGTGTGCGACCTGGAGCACGGGGCCCTGGTCAGAGGTGAGGGGATGTGGGTAACAGCCTCTTGGCACCTACTGCTGGAGGATCTGCCAAAGCCTGGGGATAAAGAGCCAGACTCCTTTCCTGCGACTGTAAAATATGTGTGTCCCTGGATAGGCGGCACGCAGAGGTATAGGACTAGTTCCTGCAGCCCTCCTGTGCCCTCCTATGAACACATCCCTGTTCTTCAAAACTGCGTGCCCCTGCACCTCTGCTGTTCTCATTTGCATGTTCTCTCTTCTCTGGTCCGCCAATTCTTTCCCCAGTGCTGTGTTTTTATCAGACCCACCAGACCCAGTGCTGGCTGGGTTTCTGAGCCAGGCCTGGTGCAGGCAGATGGGTGGCAGGAGAGCTGCTGTCCATCAGCTGAGGATGTGCAGTAACACTCTGTGAAACAGGAGCTCCTGGCTCCTGCCTGTGCTGTTTAGTTCCATGCATGTTGCTGCCTCAGCATTACCAGCCCAGGACAGCAGTACTGCAGTCACAACAGTCGGTAAGCAGGGTGGGTACTCTCCTAACCCTGGTGACCTGCTGTTTGCTGTGTGTCTGCACGGGCCTTCTCCAAACACAGCCACGTGGTGCGTTTCTTGTGCCTGTGTGCATTATATCTGCAGGAGTGGAAACAGTTCAAACTGTATGTGCTCAGTGCACCCAGCTAGGCTTTTAGAAGGTATCTTACATTCCAAGGGCTCAGAAGGTAGCAGGAGTGTCTACGTAGTCCCTAAAGCACAAATGAATTTTCCTCTTTTAAAAGAAGTACATGCATTCTTGCAACATTTGACTAAAGATCTAGTGCTGGTACTTTGTCTGAGTGGTGCAGCGGCACAAAATGTAACTTTGAAGCCTGATAGCCTACAGTGGGAAGTCCCTTTTTATATTTTTTTTTTCCACTTGTGGAATTCCAGGTGTGGCTTTAGGGTTGTGAAGTAAGAGCACTATTTGGGAAAGTTCTTACAAAGTGATTCCTAAGTGATTCATTCTGGGGTTCTCAGAAGAGACTGTTTTGTGTACTCTGAGGTAAAAGGTCAGTCTAGTAAATGAATGACTGAAACTCAGCTGGAAGCTCATCTAAAGCAATTCAGACTATCCCCAAGTTAACGCTCTCTGTAAGAGACCTTGGTAGTTCATGGAGAAATAGGCTGGATTCCAGGAAACACCACTGTGAATTTAGGAGGGCATTGAAAATGCCACAAACCAGTTACTTGTAGAGAAGTTGCGTCCCAGCTCCACACTGTAAAAATGAAGCACAAGGTCTTCAGGCAAAAGACATGAGCAGTGCAAGAACCTAATCTTTTAATCTTTTCTAGAGTTCTTCACCTTCACTGGTTTTAATCAGGTGTAAATAGCATGAGTTTCCAGATCTTTTCTACTATTTATTTTGCATACCCTTATTCAGATTGTACATAGGCCAAAATCATCCAGTGAGCTCTAGATATCCCAGGCCCTATACCATGCTCCCATGCCTTACTGTCTCTTCTACAGGATAAACAACCACTCTGCTAATGCCCACCCCAGAAGATGATTTTAACGATAGTTGGGTTTTTTAGGCAATCTCAAAATGGTGTTCTGCCCTTATGTTAGGGAGCACAGTCTTGAATTGCAAGAGGAAACAAGGTGCATGTTTGTAATTTTTGGGGCCCCTTTCTGCAGTGCTCAGCCAGCTGTGGGGAAGGAGTCCAGACGCGGACCGTCACCTGCAAAACACAGCAGGGCTCTCAGGCTCAGGACTTTGCTTGTCTGATGGAGCCAAAGCCATCGGCCACCCAGCCGTGCCTGAAGGAGAACTGCATCCAGGAAATTGGCTGGCACGTTGGAGACTGGGGTCTGGTGAGCACTGCACTTTCATGGTTCGGAAATTACTGATTGTATTGCTGTGCTCCTCACAACAAGCTTTGATCCGTGCAGTCTGCACATTGGCTGAGGCTGGGAGCTTGTACTGCTTCATTACCAGCCCCTTGGCTCACAGTTGCACTGTAACTGGCACTGGTAATGCTCCAGTTAATCTGCTGCCTGCTTTGTATGCAGCTGCTACAAAAATAAATCCTTCTGAGGGAGGGATTATAGTTTCAGTGACAGTGGCAAAATGCAGCCAATAAGCTGAAACAATCCACTCTTGCTGCTTATTCCCAATTCTTTGCTCCATCTCTGTGATCAGCAGAAGCTCTCTGACCGAGTATGGCTTAGGGCTCCAGGCTTCAAGGCTGGTCATTGCCTTTGGTGATATGGTTTAAAGTACATTCTTGTAATTATTCAGATAAACTGTGCTTCAGATGGATTAATCTTGTCTTTGTGGAAGAAGCCAGACTGTGTTCAACCTGGAAAAAGTGCCAGGGGGTGGAGATACAGGTAGATCCAATGCATCAGGTGACTTCCAAACACACTTTTTCATTTCTGTGCTAGCCAGACCAGCTAGTTCTGAGTTAAAATGCATTACATCTGGATCTTCATAAGATGTGGGCCAAGTTTTAGTAACAGCTAAAGTAGTTGCATATCTTAATCCAATTTTCCCCTGACTTTCTCATATCAAAAGGGCTCCTATCTGCCTCTGAATAAGAGAGAAATACTCTTCCAGTGTTTAGAGCTTGTCACGGGCTGGGTGGGTTGCACAAATACCTCATGCTATCCCCTCCCCTGAGCCACTGCCCATTGCCCCCCCTTCATCCACAGCTTCCAGTGAGATGAACTTCAGTTAGCTGCTTACAAGAAAGCCACCAGTTTGCTTTCCAGTTGTAAGTCGTTGTTCTGGAATGCACAGTTCAAAACTGACCCCCTCACGGCTGGTGGATTCCCAGAGAACTGAGGTGCCTTCAGGCTGACACGATTCACTCCAGCTCCCTGACACACCACTGTGGGTGAGAGCAGCTTATCTGGATGTCACAGGCTGAGCACGGCTCAAAGCCTAATGCTTCAGAGCTGGGTGAAACAGTAGGTAAAATGGTTCAAAGGGTGATTTTCTAATTGTTCAGATGAATCCAGCTAAAATATTGTTTGCTTTGTCTCAGTGGAGGAAGCTGTGCTCAGCCTGCAGCTCAACATGCAGCTGTTCCACACTTCTGGTCTGTGGGGTTTCTGCATTCAGCCTCTGCTGCCTGCTCACTGCCTTGTCTCTGTGCCCAAGTGTTCCAAGAGCTGCGATTCAGGCATCCGGACACGCCAGGTCATCTGTGCTGACAGCGACTCCAAATTCTACAGTCCTGAGACATGCAAAGCCATCCAGCCACAGAAACCAGCCACCCTGGGTAGCTGCAACATGCAGCCTTGCTACCTGCCACAGCGTGAGTGGTGTTGCTGCGTACCCAGCTTTTCACAAGATGCTTTTGTTTAGGAGTATAAATTCCCAGCTCTGCACCAGCTTGTGTTCTCAGCTTCTTGCTTGCCTGTCTCCATCCTGTGAGTTTGCTGTCCCAGTAACTTGCTGTTTGAAATGTATGCAACAGGCTTGGGAACAACATTGGCGTGTCCATTTTGAATTCAGTATTCTGTGATGGCTGACCCCAGGACTCTCAGTCTAGAAGGATGGTAACCTGGGCAGCCTCAGTAGCTAAAAACTATAGCAAACTCGCATCCCTCTGTGGACCAACTGTAAAGGAGTCACAACTCTTCAGAAGATTTTGCTTGCTGTCTGTCTAGACTTCACATCAGAGCTGAAATGCTGACTTTTGTGTGACTGCCCGTTGTAGGTTGCTTGTCCTGACAATCCAGTTGAATCCAATTGCTGCTGAGCAACTGTTCCAGAAGAAGAGAAACATTTTCATCTTCTTTCATCTTCTGTTGACTCCTGGATGTATTTGCAATTATTAGAGCTGAACTAACTGCACTCATTTTGTGTATGTCTCTCTTTGCAGAGGTCCCCAGTATGCAGGACACTATGGGATACGATATCACTCGCCAGTCCTTGCTGACACGTTACAACCCAAACAGCCCTGCCCCAGGTTTGGAAGAGTTTTCTTAACTTGAGTTTTTGATGATGAGGAACTTGGAATAGAGTGTGGTAGGGGGCAGGATCCTCTTTTTGTTTCTCTCATTTTTTCCACTGGCTCCTGGAAATTCATGGACTCAGGGACAAAATGTAGATCCTTTTACACCAATAGGGAGCAGTATTTGAATCTGTCCATGCAGAAGACCCTGTACAGCATACAGATCCCAGGTTCTGTCAGCATGACTTAAGTGGTGGCTGTGAGAAATGATGCCCAAAGCAGATCAGAAGAAGAAGAAGGGATGATGTAAAGGGACCACTGTAACATGACAGGTGGTTCTTCATGGGACAGCAGAAAAAATGTTGAGGGCAGTGAGCAAAGAACCTCAGGACAACCAGATCTGAAAGGAAGGGCCAGAAGATACACATTCAGGTGATGCAGAAAGAGCAGAGATGAGGAAAACTGATCAGATTTTGATGCTCACCTGCATGATTTAAAGAGTTCTCTCCCCAGATAGTGGTGATGAAAAGATGCTCCCTGGGAACACCATGATCCACAGTACCTCTGGGAATCACCACGTTCCATCCACCAAGGATCATGGCGTGAACTTGTTTCCTGTTCGCTGGGAACCCCAGTCACGCTCACCGGGTTCCCATCAGCTCAGCTTCTCTCAGGACCCCACTGCAGGCGCTGGCTCTCAGGACTGTCACCAGAGTCCCCACGGCTGCTGTCCAGATGGGCACACTCCGGCTTCAGGCCCTTTGGGGAGAGGTTGCCCTTTCAGCACATGTCACCGAAACAGGTAGCTGGAAGTAGATAGGCCTGAGCAGGGAGGCATTGCCTTTCCTGGGGGCTTCCTGAAATGCATAGCCTGTGCCCACTGAGCTGGGCAGGTCAGGTATTACTGCAGCCTTTCTGTCTGTAGGTATGGGTGTTGCCCTGATGGAGTTTCAGCTGCCCAGGGTCCAAACAACATGGGCTGCCCACAATATTACCGTGACATTCGAATGAGCCAAAATCATCCCACTTCAGCCACTCCAACAGTAAGTACAGAAGCTCTTTGCATTTTAGATGCTCATCAGATACAGAGATGAAGATTTGACCCTGGTGACTCACTTGTGGGTTTCTGTTGTGTTTCATCTCTACCAGTAATGCTGAAGAACCAATGCTCCAGGCATGGCATCAAGCCCTTTGATCCACCTCACTCCTGTTCAGTCTGGAGCATCCACCTGTGATCCTCTATAAGCAGGGAACAGAGCAGGTGGTGGGGAGATGTCTGAGAAGTAGAAGACCATCCTGTGTAGAACTGACTGAACAATCCTGAGTCATCAAATTTCTGTCAGTTGTAAAATTGCCATCCAGTTTCTAGGAGAAAAAAACAGGGAAAACATGACCACTATTAATTGCTTTTATTGTCAACTTTGTCAACTTTGCAGATTAATTGAAGGCAGGGAAGCAATCCCTCTTGTAGCTTGGGGTGCTTGTTGGGGCCAGCAGAAAAAACTGTCCAGCTGCTAAGCCGCTTAGGTCTGTCTTGCAGAGGAGTGCAGCCCTGGCTCCATGGCTGACAGCCAAGTTCTCCACCCCTTCCCAGCATGAAAGCCTCTAGGAGGCAAACAAATAAATTGTGGTGCCTCTAACAGCTGGCCTTCTGCAGCCGACAGCTTGGACACGGTGCCTTGCATGTGTTACTGTCCTCATGTATGAATGATAAATTTTGGCTTTCAATTCCTGTCTCTAAGGCAAGGCAAGCCTTGTCCCAGCAGCATCCCTCGGGCGAGTGCCGCAGTTCCATGTATGGCTGCTGTTTTGACAATGTCGCTTCAGCTTCAGGTCCTCAAGGGGAAGGATGTCTCAATAGGCCCAACTACCGTAAGTGATGCTTTGGCTTCTTGGTTCAGAAACATAGGAAAGTAGCACATGGAAGTTTCCTGTGTAGAGGCTCTGCTCTCTGTAAAATGTAGTAAATTATGTCTTTGAAAAGAAATTCTACCTGTTGGTTGGGGCAGCATAAGTTTGGAGGGAGTGTAAAAAAGCAGCCATTGGGCTCAGTTCTGTTAGCTACGGCAGAAATTCTTGTCTTCTGCTGGTAGTTGGACAGAAGCAGGTTTGTGTAATCTCCATCAGTCTACAGGACTACTGGAGGGCTCTTTGTCCCTGAGAAGACACCCTAATGCAGCCTGGTGTGCTCCAAATTATTTACCCAGGTTTAGGAGAAGTAGGGTCCTTCTGAGGAATCAGGGCCATACTTAGCCTTCAGACAGCTCATAGACAGGGGTGGAATGAGAGCTACATGAGGATGGAGGGGTTGCCTAGGGCTGTGTGCTTGCCTTTAGCCAGCAAAGTTCAATCCAGTGCCTGCTGTGTTACGAGGGCACTAGAACTGCTGGGCAAAAGCATCTCTGTTCCTTTAGTGCCCAACTGTACCCTCTGCAGGCACATTGCTGCTGTGTTGCCTTGCCCTGTGACTGCAGCGCAGGCATTGCTTCATGGCATTGCTTCATGGCCAACCCTCCGGGGCTGCTGTGGGGAAGGGAAAAGCTCTCTGGATCATCTCTGTTGAACCGCAGCTTGGCAAAGGATCCCTCAGTCAAAGCCCTGCCTCCAGTGTTTGTCAGCATGTGACTCAGAGCACGGTGCTGGCTTTGTAGACACACTGGGCTGTGCTCCTCCATATCAGTGTGGAGCGGGGAGGGGGGTACTGTGTCTTCACAACCGGGTCTAATCCTCTCGCTCTGTGGGCTGGAAATGTGCAAATGGCAGCCAGGAAGGGGAAGGCCCTGAGGCAGCCTTGCAGGTGCTCAATTCCCCAAGCAAGCCTGTAAAGCATCTGTCTAGCATCTAGATTCAGAAATGTCTCTGAGCATGGTTCTTCTTCCATCAGTGGCAAAACTGAGGCAAAAAGAAACATGTGAGCAGCTGCCCAATTTCAGAGCACAGCTGGGTGCAAAACCCCGGCGTCCTACTTTCTCACCTGCCCTCTGCCCACAGGCCCATCAGATCATCTAGGTGGGTGGCTTGAAGCACCTGAACCTTTGTGCTCTGTGACCCTCACATCTCCCTCTGTTCTGCTCTTTTTGGCAGCGTACCCTGGGGTATGCCTGCTGCCCAGTGCTCACGGCCCCTGCACGAACTGGACCACGCGCTGGTATTTTGTGAGTGTTGTTGGCAAGTGCAACCGGTTTTGGTATGGCAGCTGTCACGGCAATAAAAACAACTTTGCCTCGGAGGAGGAGTGCATGAGAGTGTGCCACGACTCCGGGGGGGTCAGTGGTCTGGAGCACCACCCCTCCTCTGGCACAGGAGCCCTGCGGCGCCAGCAGACTGGCTCCCACTCTCGTACAGGGGATGCTCGGGGTCGGCAGCAATCACCCACAGGACAATCTGCAAGCCACAGCCAAGAAGGGAGAACCTATGGGGCTTCACACCCCACACAAGACAGCCACAGACAGGACAGCTGGAAAAGTGAGGTGCTGCCAGAGTCCTTGCCAGGGACCAGTATACCAGAGAGCCAGCGCTGGAACACACGGCAAAGCAGGTTGGACAGCCTGAGCCAGCTGCACTTGTGGGAAACAGCAGTGCCTGGGCTCTCACAGAGGAAGAGCAGCAGTGGCCAGCAGGGGCTGCCTCGTGAAGGCAAGCAGTGGCGTAAGACTTTTGGAGCAGATGTTTCCATGACAGAGGGATTTGGGCACCAGGAGTCTGCAGACTTGTTCCCAGCACAGGATCTGCGCAGGTGATGATTTTTCAGCTTCCTCTGAAGTGAGTGTTGCCCCACTGGGACCAGCTATCTGGGAATGCCATGTGATGGATGAGCTATGCATGTGACCCTTGGTAAATCAAGTTAATGTTGTTCAGGCCCTGGAGTTACCTGTTTTCCTTGCACTCTCCTTGGTCTCTGACAGCACTGAGGTGTGGTGTGTGAAAAGACTGCAGAATCCTGGGGTCTTTGTCTGGGAGGCCTTCTTACGCTGTAAATGAGAATCCATAGATGTTTTTCTTGTTTTGACCAACAAATTTAGCTGGCTCTCTGACTTCAGTCCTTTATCTCAGCACTGAGTAGAGCAGCAATGGGTTGTTCTAGGGAAGACTTTTAAGATGCAGAGTTTGGGTCAGGATTCAGACGGTGTTACCCTGAAAATCAGGAATGCATAGAGCTAGATCTAAACATGTCTGCACTGGATCTGTGTCTGTCTGCTGAGCTGAACCTTGTTTGTTCAGAAGAGAGGGGTTGCAGGACTATCTCCTGGGAGAAGGGTAGCCAGTCCTGCTTTGTCTTGTGGTTGTAACTCATCAGGAGTCAGATTAGAGGACACAGAGGAGGGCAGCTGAAATGCCAATAGAAACACTTTGTCTTTCAGAACAATCCTGGAGGAAGCCAAGCCCTCTCTTGTGACAGCAGTTGTGGGACAAAACATCCAGCTGGTCTGCAAAACAGGCATGTCCCCACTCTCCAGAGTGGAGTGGATGAAGAACAGCCGACCGGTCTCCTCTGACAGGTGAGCTCAGCTCCCTTCACTGTAGAGCAGATGGGCTCCTTGCTGGGCAGTGCCAAATATGCAATCCAAAAAGGACTCTCATGGTTTCACCCCAGCTGGCAACTAAGCCCCACACAGCCACTCTCTCAACCCTAGTTGGATGGGGGAGAGAATCAGAAGGGTTAGAGTGAGAAAACTCATGGCTTGAAATAAAGACAGTTTAAAAGGTAATGCAAAAGCCTCAGGTGGAAGCAAAGCTAAACAAGGAATTCATTCACCACTTCCCATGGGCAGGCAGGTGTTCAGCCATCCTCAGGAGAGCAGGGCTCCATCACACATAACAGTAACTTGGCAAGACAAATGCCAGTTCTCTGAAAGGCCACCTCTTCCTCCTCTTTCCCCTGGTTTTACATGCAGAGCATGATGTCATGTGGTATGGAATATCTCTGGTCTGCCAGGGTCAGCTATTCCAGCTGTGTTCCCTCCCAAATCCTTGTGCACCTCCCACCTGATGGAGGGTGGGGTGACAAGAAAAGGCCTTGAATAAGTGTAAACTCTGTTTAGCAATAATGAAAACATCAACACTGTTTTCAGCACAAGTCCAAAACACAGCCATCTACCAGCTGCTGTGAAAATTAACTCTATTCCAGCCAAAATCAGAACACATTATTTATCCCTTCNGCTGGGTGCAAAACCCCGGCGTCCTACTTTCTCACCTGCCCTCTGCCCACAGGCCCATCAGATCATCTAGGTGGGTGGCTTGAAGCACCTGAACCTTTGTGCTTTGTGACCCTCACATCTCCCTCTGTTCTGCTCTTTTTGGCAGCGTACCCTGGGGTATGCCTGCTGCCCAGTGCTCACGGCCCCTGCACGAACTGGACCACGCGCTGGTATTTTGTGAGTGTTGTTGGCAAGTGCAACCGGTTTTGGTATGGCAGCTGTCACGGCAATAAAAACAACTTTGCCTCGGAGGAGGAGTGCATGAGAGTGTGCCACGACTCCGGGGGGGTCAGTGGTCTGGAGCACCACCCCTCCTCTGGCACAGGAGCCCTGCGGCGCCAGCAGACTGGCTCCCACTCTCGTACAGGGGATGCTCGGGGTCGGCAGCAATCACCCACAGGACAATCTGCAAGCCACAGCCAAGAAGGGAGAACCTATGGGGCTTCACACCCCACACAAGACAGCCACAGACAGGACAGCTGGAAAAGTGAGGTGCTGCCAGAGTCCTTGCCAGGGACCAGTATACCAGAGAGCCAGCGCTGGAACACACGGCAAAGCAGGTTGGACAGCCTGAGCCAGCTGCACTTGTGGGAAACAGCAGTGCCTGGGCTCTCACAGAGGAAGAGCAGCAGTGGCCAGCAGGGGCTGCCTCGTGAAGGCAAGCAGTGGCGTAAGACTTTTGGAGCAGATGTTTCCATGACAGAGGGATTTGGGCACCAGGAGTCTGCAGACTTGTTCCCAGCACAGGATCTGCGCAGGTGATGATTTTTCAGCTTCCTCTGAAGTGAGTGTTGCCCCACTGGGACCAGCTATCTGGGAATGCCATGTGATGGATGAGCTATGCATGTGACCCTTGGTAAATCAAGTTAATGTTGTTCAGGCCCTGGAGTTACCTGTTTTCCTTGCACTCTCCTTGGTCTCTGACAGCACTGAGGTGTGGTGTGTGAAAAGACTGCAGAATCCTGGGGTCTTTGTCTGGGAGGCCTTCTTACGCTGTAAATGAGAATCCATAGATGTTTTTCTTGTTTTGACCAACAAATTTAGCTGGCTCTCTGACTTCAGTCCTTTATCTCAGCACTGAGTAGAGCAGCAATGGGTTGTTCTAGGGAAGACTTTTAAGATGCAGAGTTTGGGTCAGGATTCAGACGGTGTTACCCTGAAAATCAGGAATGCATAGAGCTAGATCTAAACATGTCTGCACTGGATCTGTGTCTGTCTGCTGAGCTGAACCTTGTTTGTTCAGAAGAGAGGGGTTGCAGGACTATCTCCTGGGAGAAGGGTAGCCAGTCCTGCTTTGTCTTGTGGTTGTAACTCATCAGGAGTCAGATTAGAGGACACAGAGGAGGGCAGCTGAAATGCCAATAGAAACACTTTGTCTTTCAGAACAATCCTGGAGGAAGCCAAGCCCTCTCTTGTGACAGCAGTTGTGGGACAAAACATCCAGCTGGTCTGCAAAACAGGCATGTCCCCACTCTCCAGAGTGGAGTGGATGAAGAACAGCCGACCGGTCTCCTCTGACAGGTGAGCTCAGCTCCCTTCACTGTAGAGCAGATGGGCTCCTTGCTGGGCAGTGCCAAATATGCAATCCAAAAAGGACTCTCATGGTTTCACCCCAGCTGGCAACTAAGCCCCACACAGCCACTCTCTCAACCCTAGTTGGATGGGGGAGAGAATCAGAAGGGTTAGAGTGAGAAAACTCATGGCTTGAAATAAAGACAGTTTAAAAGGTAATGCAAAAGCCTCAGGTGGAAGCAAAGCTAAACAAGGAATTCATTCACCACTTCCCATGGGCAGGCAGGTGTTCAGCCATCCTCAGGAGAGCAGGGCTCCATCACACATAACAGTAACTTGGCAAGACAAATGCCAGTTCTCTGAAAGGCCACCTCTTCCTCCTCTTTCCCCTGGTTTTACATGCAGAGCATGATGTCATGTGGTATGGAATATCTCTGGTCTGCCAGGGTCAGCTATTCCAGCTGTGTTCCCTCCCAAATCCTTGTGCACCTCCCACCTGATGGAGGGTGGGGTGACAAGAAAAGGCCTTGAATAAGTGTAAACTCTGTTTAGCAATAATGAAAACATCAACACTGTTTTCAGCACAAGTCCAAAACACAGCCATCTACCAGCTGCTGTGAAAATTAACTCTATTCCAGCCAAAATCAGAACACATTATTTATCCCTTCATTTTTTTTTAAATACCAAAGCCCGTGTATTGACCTAAGAGCATCCACCTTCTCTGTGCATAGCAGAAACAGATACAGTCTGCACCAGTAATGAGATGTTGGCTAGAGTTATGGGGCAGAGCAAGTGCTGTCCCATAACAAGGCACTGGTGGAAGTTGACATGTGGGTACTGATGCAGAAAAATATTGTCTGTCTTGGTTTCACCTTGGGGCAGCACTAAGCAGTCCAGAGGGAAACTTAACAGCTGAATAACCCAGAGTTCTTGTGGCTGGAAATTTCTGGCATGTAATTTTTTTCAACTACCTTTAAACTTGTTTTTCCTGGGAAATCTGTTTCCAGCAAGGGTTTGGAGCCAGTCAGTCCCTTTGTGTTATGAAAATCACAGTTAAGAAAAGCCCAGTTATGCTTTTCTGTTTGCAGTTGACTGCTGGGGCTCAAGCTCGTCCTTGGAAGGGCAGTTTGCCTCCTCAAGGGAGGGGGTTACTGAAAGCAGTTCCCTGTTTTCCCATCTCAGTTTCTTCTCTGTTTCTGACCTCCTTTCTGGCACAGTTATTTCCCTTGCCTGTGACCCCTCTGTGGTCAGCAAGGTTTTGTTTATCTCTAAGCCAGGGAGGGCACTACATGGTGATGATTTATGTAACATCAGCAGGAGGGGCTGCTCTGCCTCTGCCAGCCGCTATCCATGGCTGGGCAGAGGCAGTCAATCCTTGCATGTATTGCAGGCACACCTACCAGTCTGACAGCTCCTTAGTGATCAGCCATGTCAAGCCAGAGGATGCTGGGACATACACATGCCTCACTTCTGACGGGAGGAGAGACAGCTGGCAGATTCAGTTACAGATCACAGGTGAAGTATCTTCTACTTAAGACCAGAGAGGTATCTCAGGGCTCCTCCTTAGTGGTCGCTGACCACAGGCTCAATAAAGCCAGCTGCAGGGGCAAACTTTCTCCGCTGCCAAGAGGGAGTGTGGAGGCAGGAGAGCCTCTCTTGGTGTTGCCTTAATGAGAAAGGCTTAGCCCTAAAGCACTTCCTCCCCTGCAGTGCCACCCCATAACTGGCGTTGTGGCTTGCCTGTAACCTGCCCCATTTTCCAGCACAGCAATCTTGTCATCATCCCTGAGAGCCATCAGTGGCCTCCTGATCCAAAACATAAGTGCAGATGCATTTATGTTTTGTATTTTGCCCAAACAGGTCCTTCTGGGTAACAAATGATTCCCTGTTCTGAAAAACGTGCCTTAGTTCAGAAACAAAACCAAAAAAACTACTTGTCTCAAAAGATGGGCCAGCAAGGCACCCTGTAGCCTTCAGTCTCTGAAGTGTGCTTTGCCACAGCAATGGTATCTGGGGCAGAAGGCATTGTGGCCTAAGGGATGTTGCAACATGCTCACTGACAGAGGAGAGAAAGGAGTCTAAAATTGCTTGCCTGCAGGTCTGTGACTCTCATTAATAGACAGTGCAGGTTTACTGCACTAGTCAGCCAGAAAACAGATGGCTGAAGGGCTCTTTGGCTCCAGTTCAGCAAGCTCTCTCAAGCTCATAGAAACCCTACGCAAGAGGTCACAATAAGTGTCCTTTTATTCACATATGGCATTTTGTTTTGAATAGAGTACCAGAGCACTGTTCTGGCAGAGGGTGAGAGAGGTCGGGTCCTTCACAAGGAAAATCAGCAGCATCGAGAGTTATCCAGAGGCAGGAAGGTTGTACAGGCAGCTGGTTCCCCTTTGCATCAGCAATTCACATACAGGTACGTTCACTCACAGCAACAGTTTGTCTGCTGTGACCAGCTGATGAACCATATGGCATCTCTTCATGTAGAAAAGCTGAAGATTGGAAAGGTCCTGGGTCAGCTGTTCTGGGGCATGGTTGGGAAGCAAGCAGTACTGAACTGCTGACAACGGGAATGGGAGAAGATCCCAGTCACAAGCTGTCTTCTGTCCTCCCCGAGGGTCTCTTGAAAGAAGCATATTCTGAGCAAAGATGCACAGGGAAGCTGACAGCAAAGAAGCTAGGTTCAAACAAAAGAAGTGTCAGGAGCAGCATCCTTAGCTGTTCGAGTTAGTGTAGACAGAAAGAGAAACCTGTTCTTGAAATAACCAAAGCAAATAGGAACTGCTTAACTAGCAAAAATAGACACATGTATATTAAAAAAGTTCCAGTTACTTTAGCTCCCACCCATTTATTTTAAACATTTTGTAGACAAACCAGTTTGGCCCAAACCTATCTCCTCACATGCTGGCATATTTTGTAGTTTCTTGTAAGGATTTTTTGGTGCTTCTAGGCCCCACAGAAATAAAGGGGACAAATTATTTTTGCCTTAAATGCAGCATGTTGGGACTCCAGATTAAATGGGACCTTGATCTGATCCCTCCCTTTTTTTGAGTTTACAAGCTAAACCCCAGCCAATTTGCTGGACTCCCCAGCAATCTCCTTAGCTGCTTCTGCCTAAAAGCAGTAATAAGTGATTCACTGAATTAAGAGCATTGAATTAAGGCTCTTTGGGTTTGTTTTTTGAGATCAAGAATTCAGGTCAGAGAATGGGGGTGGGGGAGATGACATTTTATTTGACTCTGGAAACATCATGGTTTAGTTCCCTTCTAAAATGGTGCTTACCTGTAGTTATAGGAGGGCAAAGAGCATGAGGACATGGGTGTTGTGAGAGCCTGACCTTAGCCTTTCTGCTGCATGAAGGTGGTGACCAGGCCCTGGCCCTTGTGTGCAGTCAGGTGATCGCAGTGGGCTCTCTCACACCCAAAATGGGTCATTTTTGTGTGCCAGATAAGCACCATGGGGGAAGCTTGCTTGGTGCCCAGTTCAGGACTTTGTACCGTTTGCCACATGTTCACATCGTTAGTGCTTTCTCAGCTGTTACATGGAGGGTTGCTATAAGAACTGGGGTTGCTGCCTGTAATGGGTTAAGCTGGCAGGAATGAAGCACCAAGAGGTGCTGAACTGGAGCAGGGTTTGATGGAGGCTGCTCTTTTCTGAATCTTGATAATGGCAAGCATTGGAGCTCTGATGGGAGTGCAGAGACCACCCCTTTCTGTTGGAGGCACAGAATAAGGCTTGTGATTAAAAAAAGCCTTGTGCTGAAGGTCAGATGCTGAACAAGGAAGTTTCTACACCTTTTGCTGTGCTTGTGAACTTTGCAGGTTAAGAATGGATAAAAGCGAGCCCACCGTAGTGGAGGCCAGCGTTGGGGAGAGAGTCAGACTGCCCTGCACGGTGGAAGCATCGCCCACTCTCACTATTCAGTGGCAGAAAGATGGGCAGCCCCTCTCCTCCCCCAGGTGAGCTCCCAGGTTGCTCCAACCGTTCATGTGAAGAAGAGCCTCCTCCCCTCCTTTCTTTCCCTGACTCCTCCCTGAGAGAATGGAGCTGCTGGCCATGTAGCAACAGCCTGTCCTGCTTTATGTTGGCCAGATTCCTCTGTCAGGACTGTACTTCTTGCCTGCCCCAGCCCCACTCACAGGTCAAAGTTTGAACATTGAACCCTTGAGTGAACAGTGTGACACAGGGTCTACAAGTGAGCCAAGGCTGAAATTTGTTCATCTACAAATTAGTGGAAACAGAACACGTGGCAAGCAAAAACCAGCTGGTCTGTGAGCAAGGGCAGAGGTTCACAACAGAGACAGATTTGGGGTGCCTGCAGTGAACTTCCACAGCTGCTGGTGCTGCTCTCCTGCAGCTACCCTCACTCTGCTCCCAGAAACCTGCTCTAGCAGCAAGCTTTTCCAGGGTCCGTAGCACCACTGCTGGGATTTGAGGACTAAGGGTTGCATTACAACCCCTGCAGCATTTGAGCAGCTCAACCTTTGCTCAGTGGTACTACAAAGTTGTGCACGAGGCTCTGCTTCAGCTCTGCTGTCTGGAGTCCCACCCTGACCCAAGTGCAGGCTGAGAGACATCCTGGTTTTGTTCCCCAGGCACAGGCAGCAGTCAGATGGGGCCCTGGTGATCAGCCGGGTCAGCCCTGAAGACCTCGGCTTCTTTACCTGCATTGCCTCAAATGGACATGACCAGGACCAGCGCCAAGTCCTGTTCCGACCTCTAGGTACTGGATGGATGGAGGGATGGATGGAGGGATGGATGGAGGGATGGGAGGCACACATGGCATGCTCACACACCAGCAGGAAGCAGGGAGGGCTGTGCAGGGAGCATGGGTTTCTTGGCTGGCACCTGGTGTTTAACATGCAGCTTGAGGGCAAGGGAAGAGTGAGTTGTTTTTCCCAATGGTAATCTGTGTGTGTCTAGTACATCATGGTGCTTCAGGCACTGGGAAAAGGCACCAAGAGTGCAGGAAAGGTGACTCTCAGGGCCCTATTTCTGGGGAGACTGGTGTGGAATGGGTAAAATGGCAAGAGAAACTGAGGGGATGGTTCTTCTGCACGTGTGACATGCATATGTCCAGCTGGAAAAAAGTGATCTTTGAGGCTGTGAGAAAAACCTCTTTTATTAAATTTAGAAAACAGCAAAAATAATGTGTGAAACAAAGAAGTGTAGCGAGCAGGAAGGTTTTAATAGCAGCACACACTGGGTGCCCAGGCCACGGGGGTCCAAAGGCACACCTCCTGTTTCAAAAAATGCGCCTTTTAAGGGTTTCAAACTCCAGCCCCTTTTATGTCAATTAATGCATATTCATTAGATACGATTCTTGCCTTATAAAGTGTTTTCTCCACCTCAGGTGATAGGAGGAGGCGTTCCCCTCTCCCTGGTTGGTTCTGGCGTGCCCCCCCATTGCCAGGAGACATGCTACCCTGGCAAGATGGGGACTTCCATCTGTAGGAAAGGCTTGTCACGTGGCAGGGGCTGTTTTTGCTACATCTTTATCCATTTCGTAATTTCCCTGTGCCCAGATGCAAATTTTCCCTGGCACCAGCTCCAGACAGGATCAGGCACCTTCCAACTCCACGATACACCTATGAGTTAAAAAAAAAATATAACCCCAAAGTTAGGAAACCCGTGTTTAATTCATTTGCTTGTAAGAAAACCATGTTTTTACTTCTCATAAGGCCTCTGCTACTTGCCCCTGCTTAGGCCAAAGCCCTTAGGAAATCCACATTGAGCATAGCAACAGTGGCATAGCTTCAAACGTGCTGTTTCAAGGCCTAAGGACTTGCAGCTCATCATGGGTTGTGTTGGACTTTTCCCGTGAGCTTTTTCCAACTACCAGGAGCAGCATGGCATTGTCTTCTTGCTAGGCATTGTCTTCTTGCTAGCATTGTTTTCCCTTCTGGTCTAGGAGAGCTGAGGATCAGTGGTCTTCTGCCAAGCATCTCAGTACCTGAGGGAGGGACCGCTCAGCTTCACTGTACAGTGACTGGCAACAACGTGAATATACGGTGGTCGAGGTAAGCAAAAATGAGACCCAACAATTACTGTTCCTTCTCTTCACAATCCTCATCATTTACACTCCAAATACTAATGCAGGGTGCCTGCCAGGTGTGACAGAGACCACAGTTCTTTAGTATCAGCTACCCTTTCTTAAACAACTTGGATGTTACCAAAAAAATCCTGGGCAAGATCCCTGTGGGGTGTAGGGGGGTCATCAAGTTCATGTTCCAGCCAAATAAGGAGGAAAGCAAACATTAAGATTTCAGGGAGTCCAGAAGGGCTCTGTGCTGGCAAGCCAGTAACATGACAATAGCAAGAATTAAAATGAGTAATCAGGGGAAAATCTTGAGATGCTCTTTATAAAACCCTCTCTGCCGAACCCTAACAAACATTTTAGCCCCCACAGCAACAGCAACTCTTCTCCCAGTTTCCTGCTGCAATAGTTCTCTCCATGTACTGTCAAGTGGAAGCAAAGGAGTTTTAAAAGTGTTTTAAAGTGAAAAGCTGTGTCCTTTTCTCTAGATTGTTTACGGGGAAACTCTGAATTTGTGCAAGTGTTTGGTGGGGTTTTTTCTCCTGTTTGACAACAATCAGTCCTGTTTTGGAGCCTTCTTACAAAGTATCCAGAGAGATGGACTGGTAATTGTTTAAATCCCTTTACTCTCAGGGTTAGGACTGAAGCAGGCCATCTAACAAAGAGAGCTTTTCTTCTGTACATAAGTTTGGTATTTGAGTTAACAAAATAATGCACATTTCAGAGTCTGAATGAAACCCTTTTCAGTGAAACAAATTTCATTTTGTTGGTAACTAGGAGTTCGTAATTCAGGCGGTTTTCCTGCTGGGCGCAGATTATTCCAGAAGGAACTGAACAGACATAATCTTGCTGTTTTTTTAAACTTTTAAGGGAGAGGAAAGAGGGCACATTGCTCATTACCCCATATGCTCCTCAAGCAATATGTGCTGCTATCAATGCCAGCCAAACAAGTACTGCCAGACCACAACCTGGAGGGAGGGAAAGGCACACTGGATTTTCTCTTAGTCCTTCAAACCTCAAAAATGTGTACTAGCGGAAAGGGCAATGTCTTTATATGGAACATGCAGCGAGCTACCTCCCACGCAGACTTTGGCTGACAGATGCAGACTCACTCAGGCTCGTGTTACTACCCAATTGTAGGCACAGGCTGGGGCAAAAGATTTCTTCCTCCTCTCTGCTGGATTTGTAAAAATTCACCCTTTTCAAAGAGCACCAGTTTCCAAGGAGCACAAAGAGCTCCTCTAGCCCCCACGGGCGGAAATAGTGATACAAAATGTTTCTCACCACAGGAACGGAGTCCCCATGCGGGGGGATGGCCATCACATCCACCTGTCCCAGGATGGAAGCCTGGTCATAAGCAACGTCCAAGAGGCCGATGAGGGATCCTACACATGCAGCGCCTACAGCAGCAGCAACTCTGTCAGTGCCAGCACGGAGGTGAAGGTGCTGAGGAGCAGTCCTAGCAGTGAGTACAGCCTGGCCTTCCAGCTTCTCCTGGCACAGTGCCTGTCTCTCAGCCACTATTATCAGGCTGCCCATTGCATGCACCAGCCCACCAGCAGCCTTGGGCTTTGGGGAGCAGCAGGAGCCTTTGGGTCGTGCTACCCAAGGACCCCAGTTTCCCTGGGCAGAAAAGCAGGATGGTGGAAATGCCCCCAGCCAGGTCATGGGGAGCCTAAACAACATCCTGAGGCCAAAATGCCATAGTTGGTTAACCAAAGAGTTTGCTGCAAGATTTACAGCTGGACTGTAGACACTATTCAGCTGGCTTTGCACAAAGTGTAGGTAGAGTGGTCTCTCATCAGAAAGTCAGCCCCAGCAACTGCATTCTCCTGTATCTCACCAAAGGTGTCAGTTTCATCTTGAAACTCATCATCTCATTCTTGATGTTGGACTAAATTTAGAACAATCTCCTTAGAACTAGTAGTGTGGAGAAAACTGGAATGTACTGTGTCTTTTGTGAGAGACAAGCAACCTGAGCATAAATTTACAGCTGGTTCACCTTTTCTTGACTGCAGCTACTGTGAGTCACATCGTGGACTTGAGCAGAGAGTGCGTGGACCAGCCCCACCTCGCCAACTGTGACCTGATCCTGCAGGCGCAGCTCTGTGGTAACGAGTACTACTCCAGCTTCTGCTGCGCCAGCTGCGCTCGCCACCGACCGCAGGCCAGCGCGCCGCATCACCGCGGGTGACAGCCACCCCACGGCCACGGCCAAGCACGGGTGGCCCAGGACAAGGCTGGAAGTCTGAACTCTGTTCTTTCACTGCGTGGGACTGTCCTGGGAGCTCTGTCCTGCTGGAGAGCTAGAGAGGGTGAATTGATCAGCGTGTAGTGGGTGTAAAGGCTCAAATGTGGGAGACCCACCACCCCCAAGTTTATTGTAAACTCCTTTTCCCCCTGTATGCCTTGCTGTACCTAATCTGTCTCTTAAGGGTAGTTGCTGTCATTCACAGAACTTGGTATTAGAAAAGTAAGGATGATGTGACTAGAGAAAGCAGATAACCAGCATGAAAGAGGGAGACACCAATTCTTCTTACAAGCAAGAGAGAGAAGTGCTCTTAAAAAAATAATCTCTGAAGTGTTTGAAGTTGGGCCTGAACCAAAGCACTAATGAGCGATGAGCATTTGTAGTCCTGGGGAGCACTTTTCATCTAAATGCAAACAGCTAAATGAGAAACAGCTTGATGCATACAAAATTAGTGTTCAGGTTCTAGGAGATTAACTAGCTCTAGGGATGCAGCTGTAATGTCATGTTACTGTCGCTGTTTTATTCCAGTAGACTTAGACAAATTTCTAGTAGGGTCAGTTTGGTTTCTGCTTGACTGTAATCAGCTTTGGAGTGCAATGCTGGAACAATGCTTCACAGAAAGCTTAAGACAAAATAGAAAATACTTTCAGCCCTTCCTGAATGTTGGGGGTAATTTAGATGAATGTACCAACCCCTAGCTGTTCTGAGATGCTGCAGTTTAAATACCACTCATTCTAGGAAGGCCCAACAGTCTCTGCTGAGACTTGGATGGGTTGATCGTATTAATTAGCACCATTACCCATGTATTATTTGCACAGATGTAGCTATAAACACAAGGAGACTGGTGTGTAGATGCTGATGTTTTGGTTGGGAGTGTGGTAGATTGGGGTTTTTTTACTTTTGTCTTCTACTTGTGTTACTTTAAGGCTTCTAAGGACAGCAGCTAATTCAGGACTGTGCTCACACCACTCTCCTCTCCTTCAATCAAGACTCGGTATCCATCAGGGGCAGCAGCAACACATAGCTTTAAATCCTCAAGCTGACAGCCAAAACTGGTTTGTACTCTAAGTCCAGTAAATCAGTTCAGATGGACCTAAAAATAAGAATTACTGACCTGATGATTGCTTAAAGATGTGAACAAACTGAGAAGTCTAGAAGCAATCCAGTAAAGGAGGGAGAGGTGACAGTCACACAGCTGTTTGGGGCTGGGTCTTTCTCTGGTCTGAGAGATTCTGTTTGCTAGAAAAGACAAAAATACTTATTTTGCAGCTAAGGCCCTTTGATTTGATTAGGGAAAATTGCTGTAATGCAGGGCGGGTGTTACATTTAAGGTTTGAAGTGGAAATAATTGGTTATTTAAGAACAATGAAATGGTCCTGAGAACTTCAAATTGTGTTTGTACATATTTTTACATTTAACAGCTCAGACCAGTACCTTTTTCTCTGTGTGTTTAGGATATTTTAGTATTTTAATATATAGTGTGATTTTGTCTTTTGAGAGCAGGGGACTGATCACAGACTCTGTAAACGTCAGTCTTATTGAAGCCCTCTCAGTTCACATGTGGCAGGCATTGAAGGGTAGTCAAGGACTGCACACTTGCTTAGGAGCAGGCCTAGAAGTTCATCATGGGTGTACCAATCTTTTGCCCCAGCATAAGTAGTCAGATCTATAAAATCCCTTTCTACTATGTCAGAGGCTCTATTTTTAGAATATTTAAATAGTCTGTGTAGTCAGCTATCATTTAAGCTGTATGGTTATACAAGATGGGGCCAGGAAGCACTTTCTCAAGACTTCTCAAGAGGGCTGTAACAGCCCCCTGCATTCTGGTGGGCTGGACTTTAACAGTGGAAGTGCTTTGGTTAGGAGAGGGTTTATTCCGACCTCCTTTCAGCTGCATAACCATAGCAGTAAGGGTAGGATTGGCAGGCATGCAGTTCTCTGATTTAAATACATGCCATCACTGTGAAAGTTAGTTAATGGGTTTTTACATTTCTTCTATTTAACAAAATGAGCTTCTCCCTTTCTGTAGTACCACAACCACCCAACTCAATGTTTACTTTTTTAATTTGAGAATCAAGATGTCAATTTTCTTTCCTAAACAATGGATTGTAGGAAGTTCTTATCTCTAGGGCAGGAGAAGGGTGTAGCTATACTGGGCTATTTTCAGCTATCTTGGGGCACTTACTGTGAAAGATAGGAAACTAACAGAATAAGCTATAGCTACTTTAGTTCCTCCTATAAATGTCTACAAATATTTGTTAGCTTTTCGGAAGCTGAAAGAAGCATTGATACCAACTCAAATAGCAGAGGAAGTGTTCCCATTACTACTCATATCATACTGAAAACAGGTAAGAATCTGTGAAGTAAAAAGTCACAGTTTTCTAGGCTGTGTCACTGTGAGACTCACTGTACTTGCCTGGAAATGGAAGCTGCTGGCAGGCTCCAGTGCTAGGGCAGACAAAGGGAGCGTTTCTTCCCCTTCAGGTTACAGAGTGACTTTTCCTTGTGTCTAAGCTGACGTGGTGCCCATGAGAATGCAGCGAGGGCCACTCGCACTAACAGGGTAGATACGGGCTCACTGGAAGAACAGAAAAGGAGGGAAAATACACCATCATCTCATACGGCTCCTTTTAGTAGCAGGGGAAAGAAACACAAAGTGAGTTTCCCTCCTTGCCCTTACTGAATGTCAGTGTGCTCGTATTTGTGTCTCTGTAAATACTCAGTGATATAAAAATACAGTGATGCAAACCCAGAATCTGATGCTTTCAGTAACACTGTCCATTTTAGAGCTTAAAATGATTATAGGGCACAAAGATATTTTGCAAGTTCAGTCTTAAAGGCAACATAACTTTGTACTAAATGAGATGTGTTAAGATATTATTCTTCAGCTTCTAGGTTGGCAAGCAGGGCTCATCTACATTCACCTACCAACACTGAAGCCAGACAGCCAGAAGAGCAAATATTGAAAACTGAATTGGGGTGGGAAATAAAGCGTTCACAGACAGTGCTTCTACCACCAACATTTATTTCTGTTAAAGCAGATTATAAATCATCAGTACAAATATATATAACTTACATTTGCTTGTAAGGCCAAAGTTTAAAAGTAAAGTTAAAATGAGATGGTTTTCACAAGTCACCAGAGGCAGAACCTGGACCAGCTGCAGCCTTAACCACAAGGTTTCACAAATCAGTGGGAAAAAATAAAACCAAAGTTAAAAACCGCTAAGAACTATTGACAGACAAACATAAAATGGTTTCCCAGGCAGTCCCAGGACGTAGATATGATTACAGTAAGTTGTCACAGTAGTGTTAGAACCAAGAGATTAAGACAAAGAAACTGCAGCAATATATGAAAGGAAAAAAACATACTATATAGAATATGTAGATTGATTCCAATAAAAAACAGTAAGTGTTCCCCATGGTTTTTAAACCATGAAAATACTGTTCTTTAATTTTCTTTATTTAAAACTACGATATAATGACTTATTGGTTGTGATTGTTGTTGCAATATGCTACTTACAATGAACAGATACAAGAACAAGCTAGAGCCCCTTTTTCCACACCCCCAATATTACTTACAATAAGAATCAGAGATAAATCAATCTTATGTACAATTTCTTACATCCAACCCCCATTTTTTTTAACCTTTGGCAAGATTACTTACAACTCATACAGCTTTTAATATCCAACTATTTAAAATATTCTAAATGCATAAAAATAAAGATTTTGGCTTTACTTTATTCTTTACATATAATATTCACTTTGTTACTCAAAATGGAAGCTCAACTTTTTCCACAAACCTAGCTTTTGCTAAGGTGACAACATCCCACCCATATCCACCCCCCACCCTACCCCATTCTTCCCTGAGGGGGAACATCCAGGACTTGCAGGGCATCAGAAGGACACAGGTACAAAAATCTGCCTTCCTTTCCATGTGAGATGATTGATGTTTCTGCAGAACAGGCTTTGGGACTGGGTGCCTTTCTTTGCTCCGTTCAACTTCCAGCTTTCCAAGTGAGGAGGGAATGCAGTCTGGGGTGACTCCAGGATTCTTTTTAAGAACTGCACATTAAATTCTCTGTATGTTTATATCCTCCCCATAATGCTCCCTCTTCCTAACCCATTTCTGTTTAAAGGGACCTTTGGGATTATCAAAGCAAACTGATCGGAAACAGTCCCCTTTGCTCCCTTTATCCCTCTATGCTAATGTACAGTTTATCCACCCCCCCATAGGACCACTTAAAGTTCAATCTCAAATGTCTTCTGTAAATCACTTGAGAAGGGGTTAGTTGGGGAGGGATTAGTGCGCTGCTTGGCCTTGCTCTCTAGCGCTGCCCACTGTGCCTCGAAGGGGTCTACCTGTGGAGCAGCGGCGGGAGGCTGGGAATGCTTGTCCTCAGCAGCCCATTTCCCACCGTCGACGCCGTTGAAGGCCGCGGAGCCGTTGTGCTGCGCGGGGGGCGTGAAGAAAGGGCTGGCTGTGCTGCTGCTGCTGCTTTCGTACTGAGGGAGCGGCTGCTGCTTGACCAGACTGGGCGACTGGTGCGGGTGGGCTGCTGGAGTGTGGCTTGCGGTACCAAAGACGTTGGCTACCATCTGGGAAGGTGTGATCCCAACCACGGGGACGCTTGGGGCTGCATAGGTCATCCCGTTTGCTACAGCATAGGGCTGAGCTGGAATGAACGCTGGCTGCATGGGCGGTACCACGCCCACCGGCACGGGCTGAGGCGCAATGAAGCTGCCGACTGGGAAGGCTGGTGCTGACTGGGAGGCTGGAGCTGCTGGAGGAGGCTGGAGCAGTGGCTGTGGGGCTGGGGCTGAGGTTGGCTGCTGCTGCTGAGCTCTCACAGTCTTTGAGACCTCTTCCAACCAGCGGTCTGCCTCCGAGGGAGTACGTCTGTGATTTCCTTGGAAGAGACTTGGTGAGGCTGCACCTGAGGAGGTGCTGCTCCATTCAGTGCCTGGGAAAGAAAGCATGGGCAAGTCACTGATATTTCCACTCCTCACCCTTTTATCAGTTAGAAAGGCTGGAAGGTATACACAAGAACAGACAGGCCTCTTCTCGCCATGACTGAAAGACACTACCAACACTGGAAGCATCTTTATGCATCCAGTGCACCGTTGTGTTCTAGGAAGACATTTGTCAAGAAGGGTAGACAAGAGGTTTCTTCACTAAAATGCAGGCTTATGTGTGTTTTCCTTCACAGGAGACAACTTCAGGGCATGCAGGAGAGATGCTGCCTGCACTCCTAACTTGGTGGCAATGATCTAGTCCATAGCCACTGGTTCCTCTGACTGGGGAGTATCAGTTTCTGAAGGCACAGCTGGACTTAGAACACAAAGCTATAAGAAACTGTTCTAAAGACAAAGTGTGGTACTCTTACAAGGCCAAGCAGAACCTACCATTGCACTAGCAAAGTTTCCCTTGCGGAGCGGCTCTTACACCAGGAAATGATGTTAGTTAGATTGTAGCCTTCCAGCAGGTGTGCCCACAGGGGTGGCAGCCACTTCAGGTACTGCCTTACACACTGTAAAACTGCAGACGGGGCCTGGAGGACAGGCTACGCTTACTAAACAGGAGAGATGAACCTCTCAAGCCTTTCAGCAACCAACTTAATCCCTCTTTATGTACGTTAGTGAAAAGAACACACAAAAATTATTTTGGGTACACATGAATTCTTTCCCCTTCACACACACACACACATACACACACCCCTTCATTACTTCCTTTTTAAGCACTGAATTTTCTAAAATGCTGCCAAAATAAGGATGAGTCCAGGTTATAGGCCCAGCGAGTTCATCGCTTCCCTCCATCCACTCGTGCAAAAGGCTACTACTTCCGGCTTTTGTTACTGTTCCTTCCATTTGCCATTAAGTGGCACTGACAATTGTCTCAAGGGCTCAATTATGCTTTTGATCCAAGTTCTTATAGCAATGCACCGGATCTACTTCCAATCTTACCGGCGACCACGGCTGCAGCTCCAGTATTAGCAGCAGGAGCATGAGCCCAAGGATTGGTTTCACGAACTGGCATAGCTGTGGACACTACAGCAGCTTGGGATGGTTTAGCAGCAAGCACACAGAAGGTAGAGGCAGTGCCATTAACTAAAATGGGAGCAGACAACATCAGTGCGATTAATTCATGCGAGGCATGCACGTGACTGCAATATTAGTGGGCCAGGTCATACCTATCAACATACAACAATTTTAGACACTTCCACATGACAGCAGCTTGTGTAAACTGGACAAACTGGACTGGCGGTCAATAAAGGTAGTAAATTCCATTTCACCAAGCCAACACTTGTTAAGAGAGTTGTGGGATGGTGGATTTTTGTGTATTTTAAGAAGCCTTGAGCTCTGATGACCAACTGAAGTTAAATTTTTTGTTTTTATAAGGAAGAGATAGGGCTCAATGAGGTCACTGTATGGTTAATTTTAGATTCAAAATAAAAAGCAGATACAAAGTAACAATAACCACATTTAACATGGAGTGGTTCTTTTTTCACACAGCTTGCCTAAAAACATAGCAGTGACATGAAGATTAGCAGCTGCTATGAGTTCTGTAGTTGGCATCTCTCCACGACTTATCTAAGAATTTGTGAGAAAAATAGTCATTGTGGTGGCACAAAATCTCTTCTCTTGTGAGATCTGGTTCCTATGGCACACAACTGGTAAGGTTTTAGTAGCTCAGGAGGCAGAATATTAAAACAGCCATTATCTCAAAGCCAGTCCCTTTTACAGGTAACTATCGTGTGGTAGGTGCATGAACTTTTTGTTAAAAACAAAACCACAGAAAAACTGAACAGACAAGATGAATAAAGCAGGATGCATTCACTCACAATACTGGTAACAGGACTTGCACAAGAAATTAGGACCGTGTTACTGGAAAGCAACATTATGTACATTCAAGCCTAATCCAGCGTGACCGCGGCACGCAAAGAAATCACAAACCTTGAAAGGCAGGAGACTGTGGTGCGACTACTGTCACTGGTTTTGTCATGGGGGCTGAAGAGAAAGGATCTTCTGATGGTGTGCTGAAAGCACTGGTGATCTGAGAGCACAGGGCACTAATGCTGTCTGTTTCCCCTTCTACCTCAGGGACTAAAATGTAAACAGAATTCATTAAATTGGAAGTTTAAAGGATACAGAGACAATTTACAAATACCAATGTGAAATTGAAATATAATTAGTTCCCTAATGTCCTAGATGTTCTTGCTACTGATTTGCATGACAGCTTTTTTAAAAATTAGTGTTGGAGATCTAACGTGAAATAGAACACCACATTAGTGTATTTTGTGACTAAGTCAAGAGGGTAAGGAAATCACCATTCCAGATTTAAAGGATGGTCATAGCAGAAAATATAAGGGTTTTCTTTAAGTTTTGCAGAGATCTAAATCTTTCAGTATTAAAGTGCTAAACGTATCAAGGACTTGGTATTAAGATTGGCACTCTGTGAAATGAGAATACTTATGATGAAGTGTTCCAACAACATACTTCTACAATAACTACATGGAGTTTAAATGCAATGCAGAGCAGCAAGTTCATTCTGGAGTTAGGATGTTCATTGTTCCAGTTCAGCAGTAGCCGAAATCCCCAGCTCCTGGGCTAGAGTCATAAAAGCAAAAGCCGAATGCTTAAATAAAATGGACACTCAGTTTGAAACCAAGTATCAGCATCACATGGATAAAGTAACATCTGGAGTAAAGCTGCCGGCTTACCAGATGTTCTCATTATTTCTAATTGCATTGTTTTTCAAAAGTACGTATCGTCAGTCCTTCATTGCACAGAACTGACGTGAGCAGGCATAATCAAGCACAAATACTGTAAGAAACATAAGCTGTCTGGACACAACATGCACCATATCTAGAATTCAGGGGGAGGCATGCCCAAGAATTGTTTCTTTGAGGGAGATTCCAATACAGTGCATGTAGTGTGACAGTAAGCAGCACTGGCAGTCGCATATATGGGAACATGCATCAGAAATGTTCTGAATCATGAAAAGTTCAGACTGTGGTGTGCTCAGTGAGTATCACTAGTGAGCAGTGCACTATTATTGTAGAACTGATCAACTCAGTGCTGCTCTTAAAGCACAGGTCACTAAACAAGGATTATAACAGAAGTCAGACTAAGTTTTTTTGTGGAGTTTGCCTTTGCCACAGTGATTTTTATCTCAAAGCTTAGAACCCCAAAACTAGCTCTGTTGCCAAGTGAGAATACAGCTGGCCTGCAGGACAACCTAGCTAAGAGAACTCTAGAACATTATGCCAGGTACTGAGCACCCCAGGTATTTATGTTGGGATGACTCTAGAAAACCCCGCTACCATCACGTGGAAACTGTACCACCTGAACAATTACACTTCTTTTAATGCAAGGTGAAAGGCAATTTCATGGCTCTCCAAAAGAATTCAGACAGGCAGAAGGACAGACAAGCATCACATGATCCCCTGACAAGGGGTTAAGGCCTTGAAGGGATTTGTCTCTCAGGATGCCCCGACAGTAAGTGGAAGAACTGGTTCAGTGACTCAGAGGGAAGAGCAGGCACCTACTAATTCACCAACACCCATTCCTGGAGCACTTCAAGCTGTAATCCAGTATTTCAGTGAACTGTTTGTCTTCTGCATGTGGACAGTGCGTTTGAAATTCTCGACTATTCCCAAAGGGGAATTTTTATGATGTGGTGATGTTTGTTCATGATAAACAATCACGTGAGGGAGGAAGAAGAATTTACCAGAAAATAAGGAGTTATTTGAAGCCACAGAGAAAGAAAGGAGGAACAGACAATTTAAGGTAATGTTTCACTGGAACCACTTGGTTTTACCTGAGTTTTTCATGGGGAAATCGGTCTTCCTTTGCACTGTTGAAGGCAGCTCATTTATTCGCAAAGACAACTGGCGTTTAAAAGGAGACATCTTTTGGCTGAGGGCAGGGAAGCCCCTGAAAGACCCTTGCCTGGCAAGCTGCTCTATAGGGGCATGCCTCCGTGGGATAGCGTGGGGATTGCTCATTTCTTTATCCAGAGAGGCAGCGACTTCAGCAGTAGGAGAGGTTGGTGAGCCAGAAGAGGGGGCAGTACTGCTTGGTGCAGCACCTGCTGCTACTGTTTTCACTTCTGTTTCAGCTGCTGGAGGAAACGGAGTGAGGTTAGAAGAGCAAAGCATTGTTCAACTGCCTGCTCCTACTCCCATTTGTTTTGAAAAGCGAAATTGCAAGAATTTGCATAACTAGTACTCTTTCAAATGAGTTTCTAATAGCACAGCAGAAAAATCATTTCTGTACACCCTCATGGCCTTCACCACGTCACTTTACATACATCCAGGCTCCACATCTTACTAAGATTAGCCACTTCCCAGAAATGATAGCTGCACATATGTATTCTTTCCAGCTGTTCCTGAGACCCCAGCTCTAGAAATACTTGCAATTCATTTATGAGAAGACTGAAAAACGTATCGTGTGTGTGAGACCTTTACTTTGCCTCACACAGAACCATGGCCAAAACATTACTATGAACTGCATTAAGGGACTTAGGGTGGCATAGCTCAGCAGCAGCAGGGAACTGAACCCACCTTTAGGACCCTCTTTTAAAAGCCACCCTCCCGGCCCTGCAGAATGAGCAGCAGCAGCCAAACACACTGCACGAGCTTTAGCAGGCCAAAGGGAGCAGCAGCACTTTAACAGGGCAGGCTGCATTCAGCACTCAGGCTGCAGCTCCCCAGCTCCCCCAGGAAATAACAGAATAGCAGTAGGGATTTTTCCATCTCTAGGAAAACTGACTCTCACTCATAAATGAATTGGCTTTGGGGCTCACCAACACAGCGGCACAAGGGGAAATCTCACTATCCTGGTGTGAACTCTTATTTCACCTATGTTGTTTTCAAAAGTTTTAGGAAAAACAGTGACCTTTTTTTTTTTTACATATCAGCAAAATAACTAGAAATCTGGTAAAGAGAGGAGTCAGACTAGAGATTTCTGAGGAGCTGGAATGGTAGGAGGAACTAATTATGTTGTCTTGCAAGGTTCAGTACCCATGAGTTGCAGCTGCTCGTTCAAGTGAAACTTTTCTAATCAGTCTTTCTTGGAAAGGATTTCACACACCTTCATTGAGTCAAGACTTTGACTCATGCCCTCAAGTAACAAAGGCCTTGTGTTTATGCTTCATTTAGCACATTCTAAAACTAACGTATGGGAACAAGCAGATGGATGACGAAAATGAAGATTAAAGTTTTGCAATCGAGGGGCAGCATAAAACTTGCTGTGGAATCCTCTGAAAAAAAGTTTGACTCCACTGTAAAGAGAGTTATCAACAATATTTATAATGCTTATTTTTTGTTAGCTGTAGAACTCCAGTACTTGTAATAAAACTTGAACAAGTACTACCCTTCAGTTTCTGATCACTAACTCCTCTCAGATCAGTTAGTTACTAGTTTTTAATGCAATGAGCAGAGCAACAGTTGTGTGTTTTATGGGGAAGGGGTGGTTGTTTTGTTCTGGTTTTTTAGATAGCATTCTATGATTGATCTGCCCTCATGCACTATTACTTTACACATACATTCTGTAATCTGACTTAAAAAAAAAACCCCAAAACATTCTTTTCTAAGAAAAATGCATTTCATTTTCTGTTCATTTACCATACACTTTAGACATGTCTGGAAAACTTGTCCTATTTTTGTAATAATTTTCTAATAAAGCCTTTTAGCATGGTACCTACAGTATTCTCTGCCATAAAGCCAGGCTGACAAAACGAAGCAGAAGCGGCTTTCACATATGAAGGCACTTGCACCTTTTCCAGAGGAGATGTGGGAAAATGCACTCTAAGTGAATCTGGGAGCATTTTTCATCTTGTGAAGTGACAAGAGTCTGGGAAAATGATTTGAACATAGCAAGGTTCAAGAGAGGGAATGCTGTATAAGGACATTAAGCCTCAATCCTAGCACAGACCTCAGCGCAGGTTTTGCTCGCTACAGATGATTGTTTAAGTTGCATCTCGTACCTTTAGCGTCCGGCATCTGTCTCATAATTTCCTCTCTCTCTGCTTGTTCAGTAGCTGTAGTGACCCTGAATGACCCCTCTCTAGTGAATGTGGTTCTGCTGGCATCAAACGTGGCAGTCACTCCACACTCCTTCTCTCGCTTCTGCTTTCGCTCCAGGCACGCTGCAAATGCACAGCCCACGGCATGACTCAACCTTTCCCCCTGCACAAGACAACATTGCGTCACACAGTAACTGGAACAGAAACACACGTGTGCTTCGAGCATCACGAAGTGATAACCTGCCTTTACAAGACGAATCTAATTCAGGCATTAAAGAGAACTACTGTAATTGGTCCCCTTTAGTATGGCTCTAAAATCAAACCTGGTACATGAAGACACCCAACTACTAATGCACAAGCCATGTTCAAGAAGGCCACCCAGGAATGAACGAGATTGTTGGATAATCTGTTTAGTTCAACTGCCACTAAGATGCTGGTATGATAATATGCCTGCACTGATCCCTTGCCTCTGGATACATCTGTGCACACAGAAACTCTCCTGAAGCCATCTTAAGGTGTAAGTCCTGAAGGACAGGTAAGTGCTGTCCTTGGCGCAAGGAGGGCTCAGGGACACACAGCCTTCTGCGTGCAAGCGTGAAACTTAAAAGTACAATGGTGTCTATTTACACCTCTTAATGGCCCTGACCAAATGCACCAGTTAAGAGTGCCTTCTGAAAAGCACTTCCATTATTCACCAGTGAGGTCAAAAGGATCCACTATCCAATAACTGCAATAAGGAAAGGAAATTCAAGTCAGAGGAAGTCCAGCAGCCCAGCTGACAGGGCGGCTACAGTTGAGTCAGAGGCACTATTGCTACCAGTAGCTCAACTCATCTATCATAATCAGTAAGTGAATTGACATGTTATTCGCAGAGGAAAACAGAAATGTTCCAGCTCTAACCTAAGTCATACTGTGAATGTCTAACTTCATTATTTAAGGAGAAATGATAAATTGTCAAGTACCATTGCTCCGAACATGCAGCTCTGTGAAGTTCACACAATGAATTTGCAGGAGGTTTCAACACTGTTATAATAAAGGTGGGCATCAACAAAAAGCAGATACAGGGAAAGGCCAGATAAGGGAATTAAATAACTTAAGTCTACACAGCAAGAAACCAATAGAGGTAACTTACTTTAAACCTTCTGCTCAAAATGCCTCTATAACTTAGAAGCAAACAGAATGCTAATTTAATTCAGTTTAGCTCCATCCCTTAACACTGAGATAACTTTTCATTCAAGAAGACATTTGCATACAAGAGACTGCATTCATAACCAGTCTGTATTTACTTTGATTTTATCCTGGAAAAACTGTCAGTGCTGTTTCAATTTTTGGCTGTAAACATTTCAGATGAGAAAACTTTCTGTCTATTCTTAGAAGAGTAGTTCCCTTCTGCTAGAGATATCTGAGGCTGACTTCATTCCTTTTATACCCATGCTGAGCACCATTACTCTCCGCAAGACACCACCACAGAGGGATGGCAAATAATTCAGACACAGGGAATTAGAACTAAAATCATTTTCAAGGAATAAGTAATATTTCAGCTGGAGTCAAGACATATCACAGTATTCCAGGTACTCAATTTTTCTGACCGTTAGTTCCAGCTAGGAGCTGGAGGGTTGGACACACACCACATTAAACTTACCGTGTCCTTCACAGCCATGAAGCAGTGGCATATCCAGCGTCTTGTTGTGCCATCTCGACAGATGTATGAGAATGCCCGGTCAAAGTTCCGGTCTGGTGCGCAGAAAGAAACCTTCTCTATTGTCTGATCAACTATAAGATCCTAGAGGGAAAAAATCCCCCCGCCACAATAAAAGAAATGTGAGGAAATATGGAAAAACACTTAAAAAGTAATTTCTAGTAGTAACTGCACGAAGATGAGCTATACTAAAAAGAGGCTAACCTGATGTGGCTATAATTATCTGTCAGCAAAGTCACCATTCAGAATCTGTTCCCTTTATGAACCAAAAGGAAGAGATGATGTTTTCCACCAGTCACCTTTGGTAGAAGTGTGCCAGTGCACCCACCACTTAAGAATTTAGGGACCCAAACAATTCCTATGATCTCTCCTCTAGACTATGAAAGCACGCATTCTTGTTTTATTTTTACAGCAGCTCCATAGTCTTGCAATCCAAAAGTCTTTACGGTGGTTAAAACGCACCACTGAAACTTGGGGGGAAGATCTTTAAGTGTGAAAAGGTCTAGCAGCTTCTACAAGAAGAGCAAAAGCTGATCTGCCAACTAGCTAAGCAGGGATGCAATGGAAAAGCACCAGCAGCACTGGTAGTATCAAACACCCCTGATTTAGTCCCACAGATCGATAGCAGTGGTTTTAGAAAGGAAATAATACAGTTTAAGACTATGCCATCTTCTTTAAAAATTATTTTCTCAACATTTTTTTTTTTTCCAAAATTGTTTCTTTTGGTTGGTGGGTTCTACTTGGCACCTCTGCTGATGTATTCAACCACCAGGAGGCAACAGTATATTCTCTTTTTAAATCTCATACTTTTCATTACCTCTAGAGTCTGCACATCCTATTAGATTTCAACTTGAAAATATTACATATATGCAGTAACATTCCTAAAAATAACGTATTATTACTTTTAAACGAGGCAATCAGTAGACTGAGTTCACTCACATCAGTATGTTTGTGTTAGAGGCTGAATTCTTGAGAGACAGCAGTTTTAGCACTGAGGAACCATCCCACAGCAGCAGCCCTGGAGAAGTCTAGCCACAGAGCAGACATCTGACAGGCAGTACTGCAGAGGGACACGAATTATCTCTGCCTGCCAGTGTTGGCTTGTAGAAATCATCTTTTAAGTTGACAAAGTGTTACATGATAAGAATATAAAACAAATTATTTCAGACTGACGAGAGTTAAAACTGTTCTGATAGCCATACCATCTTTTAAAACACCAGTACACTTGTAGTGGTGAGCCTACAGCTCTTATTTCTAATTGCCTACATAAAACTGAGAATCGTTTGGTCTTACTTGCACACAGGTGCCTTGCTGGTACATACTGTGCTATTTCACACACAAAAAAATTGTAATTTCACAATAAAAAAATAAAGCAATCTAGAAGAATGCCATAAATACATCAGTCTTTCACTTCACACCAACAGCTTAGATATTAGAGATTATATTTAATATATTCAGTTACTATTTAACTTGAGTCTGAAGGCACAACTCCCTTAATTTTATTTAGTTTATTCACTGCATTCTTGGAAGCTCTTGTTCTTTCGGACCCATTCTAGGATTTGGACGTAATGAAAATGATAGTGATTTATTTATACATTATAATATATTATATTGATTAATGTGAATTTGCCTATGTCTCACTACTGCAACCTTCTGCAGTGGTGCAGAACAAAGTCAAGGGACTCTCCAAGTTCACTGTCAACAGAACCTATGGGGGGGAAAAAGTTGTTCCAGTAAACGCAACAAAAAATACTCCAAGCTTGTGCTACACCGGCCATACACCCGTTTTGTAAAATGTGTCTTTAGAAGAGTGTAGAATTAACTGGGAAAATAAATAGCAGGCACACGTATGTTTATAAAGCAAGAAATTATTAAACTAATTATACACTTCAGTCTTCCTTACAAATACCAACATTTGCATTAACATGAAGCTTGGTGTCCATTTGAAGATATAACACATACATTATTACAGAGAGATTTAAAACTTCTGCCCAGGGAAATCTAACCTTTGTTTTCTCGTCTACAACTCTGAGTCCATCTGCCGAAACCCACAGGACTGCTTTGACGGCCTTCTTCCCGGACTTTCAAGAAAAGAAAAAAAGAAAGAAAAAACAAAACAGTTTTATGCCAACAGCCACCTGCTTCCCCTCTCCAAGAACCATAACATTAAGTGTAGATGAAGTCCACGGTCAGTAGGGTGCCCAAAGCTCAATCCAAGTTGCAAAACATTCAGAGAACCAAGCCAAAGCCAGTATTTCAGAAACAGCACGTCGTGGGGATGGGGAGAGGGCACAGGACAGGTGAGGCAAAATAAGGTGTACATCCACTGACAGTAAAGAACTCAAGACTGACCGAGTGGGTGAAAAATTCCACTAGAGTCAGAAGACACTAATTCATAAGGAGTTACACCACAGGTAGCTTCTTTAGCACAAGTTTAAACATAGGAAAATTCTTACCTGGTATTTCCACCAGCCCTACCCTCTGCCCCAATAGTTGTATGGCAGAACTATGGCATCACCTTAAACCGGTGTTGAAAGCACCCCAAAATCATCAGGTACAGTGTAACTCATTAAGCTCATAAGCCTAATGCTAAGATCAATCATCCAAACATGCTTCACTGATTTATTAACAGCTAAATGTCAAATCTTGGAAGAGAGGCAGTAAAATATGATTCCTTAACCATTTGGTGTGTATCTTGAAGAAGCAGTGGTGTGTGGCAGGCTGACGCAGCGGAGGAAAGGCCTGGCTTTTATCCAACACCCAACTGTGGGAACTCTCAGCTGCTGCAAGCTGAGGGTAAGTAAAAGTGGGAAACACAGGAAGGCTTCAGGAGCCACTGAAATCACAGATTCTTTCTAGACTGTTTACTTTTCAAGGGAAAGGTACAGAAAACAGCATAAACACCGTATTGTTCTGAAACTAATTCATTCAAAAGAAAATAGGTCAACACAATTTTACTGGTTGTTAATGAGAACTACTACTAGAAAAACAGGATATTTTTTTAGCATGTTACTTTAATTCACAAGGCCCAAACGTTTACCAGTCAATAAAATATTCTCCCCATAATGTTTTTTGAAGCACTGGGTTTACATAGTTTGTGGCTGCTAATGGCGCTCACCAGAGACCACTCCAGGGAGTGAAGCAAGCAACAACAACAACAAAGATGAAGGGGTATCAGCTAGTGGCTTCAAGCAAGAATTGCAACTATTTTAAAATGTTTTTAATAGTTTATTGCAAATGTATAAAATTTATATTCTTTCAACAAGTAATGGAACAAGGACACATTCTGGCATAAGCTACTGCATGTTCCAAGTCTGCAAGACCGAGTTTAACGCTGTAAGAACGAATGATCTTGGGAGTGAAAAATCTCCAATTATATCACATTGGTTTCATTCTCAGAAAAAAGCAGCAAGTGTGAAGGGCCTGGCAGAACTTGTGTTTGTTTTTTCGGGAGGAACTATCTGTCCCAATTTCGGAAGCAGCAATGACACCCGGGGCATTTTCAAAAAGCTTGGTGAGAACAAAGAATGGCACTGACTTGCACAGAAGAGTGTTTAAAGAGAAAAGAGAGAAAATAAGCACAGCTTGAAAGCAAGCTACAGAGATATACTTGCAGAAGCGAGTTTCTAAATGACCACCCAGCCTGGATACCCCAGAGAAGGTTTAATTCAGAATCTGGAATGCCTAATGGAAATAGTATAATTCCTAATGAAAGATGTACTTCAATTTACCATCATATGTGTTAAAAAAATACTGCAGCCTTTCAAGTCACTTCTAATTTTTGGTCTCAAAAGGCAGTAAGTATCAATAGCCACAAAATATAGTCTGTCTTTTCAATGCTCAGCTAGTTTCCATAGCCTAAAATTCCCTATTACTTACAAAACAAATGGTTTGTAGAGGTCTGTCTCCTTGAACTGTTTTTAAAAGTCTCAGTTTCTTATAAGCCACTAAAAGTGTTAAAAATCTTTATTTCAAGCAAATACAACCAAGAGAAAACAGTGTCTGCAGGTAACTGCTTGGTTTAGATTACCATCATTAGAACAAGAGCTACACAATAAAAACTTTGTTCCTGCAGAAACTGTGAACAATTCCTGAAGTTTTTACTAAACTCAAGTTTAACTGAGTTGAATGCTTCATAAAGCAGTGCTGATCTTCAGCAGAGCTACTCCTCATCTGCTATTTTACCAAATGAGGATTTAGAAATAGCTAACACTTGAAACTTCATGTTTCTCAAAATAAAATGAAAGACTAAAGGGCTTTCTAAGTCCTCTTTTCCCACTGGGAACATAAGTGTCCACAAGCAAGATAAGCAAACATGGGTTTGCTACACTAAGGGAAAAAGAAAACACATTTTCATCCCTCAATTCCTTCTTCTAGATTTATGGATAGTGATGCAGTGCTTTGGAAGGGTAAGTGCTCACAGTCAACACCCCAAACCCACCACAACTACTGTTGGGCAATGAATGACTTTCCCGTTTACTGAATTCTCATCTTATCTGAGCCTACCAGTGATGTATAAAGGAACACACTTCTCCAAATCAGTTTATGTTGGATATACAAATCAAAGTACTGCTCCACTGCGGGCGGGATACTGCCAAGTAAACCGTGATTACAAAGCAGATAAGAGCATTTGCGCTACTGGCACATAGTGGACAAAGATCAGCCCAGACGCAAGATACTGCACGGGAAGTGAACTCCGGTGCAGGATCGCAGCTCGCGTAAGGAACACTGAAATGTACCGGCAACTGCAAACACAAGTATTTAAAGCAAATGGCCAATATCCACTGGAATGGTACCGTCTGAAATGTAGCTACCAAGGGACTCATCTATTGATCCAGAGCAGTAGCTTGTCTTCATATTCCAGAGTTTTTGGATGACAGCGCTGCCCGAGGAGAGCCACGTGTGGCATCAACTCCCGGAAGCCTGATTTGTCAGTGCTGAGTCAGCACCGATAGAAACCTCGCTGCTCAGCACTTCTGGGGAGGTCAGTAACCTGCTGCAATACAGCATTCATTACCTGGACTCATTTCAGAGACCTCAGACATCTCCAGGAGGGCGGGCACTCCTCCTAACATACAGCCAGGCCCGAAGACAAAGCAGGACCATGGTGGGCTGGGCACGAAGCAAACCTTAGTGACAAGCTGGCAACGCCCGAGAGATGGGCATCCACCAAACAAAATGTAGCTGTTCTACTGTAAGGTGGAAAACAATGTTTTAAGGACACCAGAGCAGAATTAGAGTTGCCCAATATTGAATTTTTACAATACTTCTACATTGTTTCTATTATTTCTACCTATTTTATTCTGTCGTGGGACTTAGAAACAGCTCTAAGATGTATGTGGAGTTTTTTCACTTTAGATTCCATATAAAACGTTGCATGATGAGAACTAGTCAGTGGAAGCAAAACATGAGAAAGATCACCAAATCTGTACTACTATGCATTACAACACAAAAGCTTTAGTTTGAAAAGATAAAGAGCTGCCTAAAAAAGCAGTTTATTTGATAACTGCAGAAGCCTAACCCAGAGCTATCAACAGGCATCTCATTTTCATTTGAAGTCAAAAAACCTGCATTTTCAATACTAAACACCTGAACATTTCCAGACACATCCATCTGAAAAATCCATCCGATTTACCTTTCATGGGGAGAAAAACATGGACAGGGAAAGCAGCAAACACGTCTAACTGACTTTCTGAAAGCTGATACATGTTTTAAGTAGCTCTGCAGTTTGGAATATTATATCAACCCCAATGCAAGGCATCTGGGGAGAAATTATAGATGAGACAGCCAAAAGATATTAGAGTTATTAGTATTTCTCAATTATTAATAACAGAACAGCTGTCCCTTTTTCTGCAGATTTCCCTAGATGTGGGCTACTGTTGTAGGCGAAAGCTGTAATAAAGGCACTGCCATACTGGTGCTGTGGGGATATCTAAACACTATGGATTTAAGTGTTTTCAGTGCTAATTAATGAAATTCACAGGCTGAAGTAGAAGTAGATCCCCTTTCATCAAAATGTTACAATACAAGACAAATCAAATCTACAGTGCTGTGGTAAAGTATCAGACTTCATTAAAAAGCAACTAAGATGTAATAGGGAAGATGGCATATTTAAAAATTTAAGAAGTCGAAGATTTTTATCTAAGTGCTATGCAAATATCTGTCCTTTTACATCTTTGCTTTCTTATGTACCCCAACATAAGTTAATATCAACAAGCAGAGAAAAAACTAACATATCTGATCAGGCTGAGGTAGGGAGGTTTCTGTTTGTTTTCAATTTAGCATTTTGGGTTGGAAAACAAACAGCATGTTTTGACTCCAGTCTTTGTAGATTCCAGCTCTTCAACTTCCTTTGTGCAAAGGAATGATCTCACTAATTTGACAGATCTGCCATCTACAGTATTTTAGCCCCTCACCATGACTATGCTTTCGATGTGTGCTTTCCTAGATCATAGGAAGAAAGCAGAACTGGGGAAACAGCTGTCCCTGTGTGACACACATCACTATCTGAGTGAATGGTGAGAATGGACCAGCTGAAAACAACTCACTTACTCCCCAGGCAAAGCCAAAACAAATCCATGACCAGAGAATAATCTTCAAAAGACTCCAGTATGTATGGAAGTTACAAACCTGTTTGTTTCTATTTAAGTGAAGTTTCATTTTATAACAAGATACTTCAGGAGCCGTATCTTAGAATAACTCCAAATGAAAGCTAAATGAAAAGGCTTTATGGGAATTTTAAACGCAGCGGTAGGCAACAAATGAGAGGTAAAAGAGAGAGCAGTCCTTCTGCCTTGTGGAGATGTAGACAACAGGAATAAAACCACCCAGACAACAGCACAGCACATTCTTAGTAAGGACAAAGAGTTGCTTCCCTTCATGTCTAAGACATTGCCCTCATGAAAACAAGAGCAATGATAGAAACTGTAAACTGAGTTGAAATTAAGAAAACATAGTAGGCAAATCCCTGGTTTCATCTTCACATACCTCTGAACTAGGACTGTGCTCAAAAAAGGAAGGTTTAAGAGATGGCACGCTGCTTTCTCCCAATGCTAACATTTGGAGACCAACTCTCATGGTGCCAGGCAGCCGAGCATGAAGCACTTACAAGGCACAGACCTCAACTGTTCTGTAGGTATTTGTCCAGGTGATGGAGGCTGGCACAACTTTAAGGGTTTAAAAGGAAAATCCATGGGTTTTTTCCAGAAGAGCAAATCACTTCAGAACACTGGATCTCTGACACAGTCCACAGAGATTTAAGTTTCTGTTTCAGGTTCCTTTTCAAACCATATTCTTACTTTGATCCCAAGTCTGGTTTAGAAGCAAATATTCTGAAATGGATTTGGGAACTCTCAACACCCTGATTTCATGGCAGTGCTATACCAGGGATGTAACTCCTTATAGTGCAAGCACAAACAAGGCATTAAACTTACTTTTCCAAAGAAGCCTTTGAAGAACTTCCTTTCCTGGAGGAACAGGGGGGACAAGTCGAGCGCTATTACTGTAGGTAGCTAAAATGTCCCAGGGTTTTCAAACCAACAAGCACACACAAGAATAGGGTTTGGAGGGAAAGGAAGGGGTTTTAAGAGTTATCCATGAGAAGGTGCGACAGGCAAATGTGAAAATAATCCCATGAAAATGCAGATCAAGGGGCACACACACAATTCTAATAAGCTACTGCCCTGAAATTGGTGGAAAGAAGAAAACCTCAGCCCCAATTTCATGCAAAGTGGTTACTTTATTTTCACTCTCCCTTGTTTAGTTCCTTTTAGTTAGGTGTAAACCAAACTTGGCAGCAGACACAGTGGTTAAACAATTAAAATACTGTATGAGCTCTTATGAAATGCAGAGTTCTAACTCCAGAATTGCAGTCAAGTTTGCTCTGTATTGATCACTCTTTCCCAAAGCAAATGCTCTGTAAGGAGAAGCATCTATGGCTGGTATAAAGCAGGGGTAAAGACTACTTCATTTTATTCCATTTATTTGTTGCTCTGGTTTACACACTACTCTTATGCTTCACACCTTATGCAGTCTTCAGTGAAGAGTAAGGAATTTCATTTTACCTTGTGGTAAAACCAAAACACAAATGAGATCCCCTCCTCTTTCTCTAAAGCCTTCCAAGGCTTTATGCAACATTTACACAAATACTAACTATTCGTTCTACAACTCTGAATTGATAGGCTGAAGTCAGCTCAGACAGGGACAGACAGTTAGGCAAGTGCAAAGATACCACAGGCTGAATTGCAACTTCCTAAATTTCCTCAGCCCAGAAGCGATTATACCGAATGCTACATTCGCATTAAGAAAAAGGCAGCAATTATTTTTAGGCATATTTTCATGCAGTTTAGTTTCCTAGCTTTATTTTGTTACCAGACTTGGGAAATTAAAGAACGAGAGCTGAACTTATCAGCTGAGAGCTCCCTTGGCCAGGCCTGGTGCTCCACAAGCACAGCCACATGCTGCTGTGTGTTCGAGGGAAGCTGACGTGAAGCACAGAGCTGTTCCTGCTATCTTTCCCAACTGTTCCACTTCTACGAAAGCTTTGTATTAATGAGGAGGAGGTGGGGAATTGCAGATGAGACAGGGAGCATCCCTGTGAGAGCCCCTGACCCCACGTTTACCCTGTGCAATTCCAAGCTGTTCATCACTGATAATGTTATATTAAAAATATTACCACAAATATCCTGAGGCAGTGTCTCGAGAATTGATTGATAAACAAGGTTATATTTAAAACAAGGCTATGGTTCTGACGCAAGCCAACAAAAGCCAGGAAGCACAAAGTTAAGAAGGGAGTGTCAACTCAACTTTGCATTTCCTGGCCTCTGCTGCCACGCGCCACTCTGCCCCACATCCTTCCATGGAACGTTTTACCAAGTATCTGCAACATATTCATGTCAACTCAGACACTGTATAAAGAACATCGCCAAGTTCAGTCAGCTGAAAAGCTTAAGAATTTTTGGAGGCAGGAATGGTTATGTATTTGGACAGGATATGCTGAACACTAAGAGGGGAGCTAATGGATTAATCACAATGTGGTGTACATAATAAGAAGGGGTTGGATGCTGCTGCCAAGTTGAGCAATGACTATTGCATTACACTAAATAACAGCTTTTTAAAGACAGCGAAAGCTAAAGAGATTCACCAGAAGCTACCTCATTTTTAGGTGATGGTTAATTTTGCTCTCAGCAAATGCTTGTTAAACAAGATTATTTTTTTAAATAAACTAGACAAGGTTAATGGAAAAAGCATCATGCAAAATGGGTTTTAAACAACACTAAGTTAATGTAGTTTAGAGATAACTAGTGCATATTCTAAAACATTAAATTATGTCTCTTTACCTGCTAAAACAAGAACATATATTAAAACAAATGCATCATTTAAAACAAAAAGTGGCAAGTTAGAAACCAATACTATAAGCTAAAGCTGATTTCAAATCAAAACATGACATGAGAGAGTATATTTTTGTCTTTATATGATGCTCCCACACCTGAGTCAAATACGCTTAAAAGGCCCTTAAAGTTACTAAAAATTTTAAAGTCAGTGAAATAGTTATGAAGAAACCATTTAGAGCTTAGTGTCCAACTACAAGAATCTTACCAGATATATGTATACACAGTTAGCAACATACCCCTACTAAGGGAAAAATGTAAGCTACATTGGTAATATCCTTTTAAGGGAAAAATGCAAGCTCCATTGATAATATAAATTCATGTTAATAATAGACTAATAGCTGAATACATGGCTTTTTTATCTATTAATGATACTGTAGAGCCATTTAATCTGGCAGAAAATTACAGAATTTTTGGTGTGCAGTTTCAGAACTACAAAACTGTAACAACAGAATACAGCATGGATGAGGGATTCTCGAGTTAAAAGTGGCTTCTTTTACTCAGTTGTCAATTAAACAATGTCTGAATAAAATGCTCACCACCAACTGGTTTGAAGTTCTGCAAGACGCAATGGTCAAAAACAATTATGCCACATTAAAGGAACAGGTAATAAAAAAAAAATCCCTGAAAAGTTATTTCCCACAATAAAGAGACAGAGAGATTTGTCTGCATCTTTTCTTTCAAGAAGCAAAGCAGTAATTAAACTACTCCTAAAGTCAAGATTAACACTGTTCTATATTCTTGAAAAATCCCATTGAATATTTTAAAATCCAGTAGTCAGCTCTATAAAAGAACAGCATTCAGTTCCCCAAATGAATCACCAACTGTTGTAGAGCAAGAATTAAGAGGGGAAAAAATATATCTATTAAAATAAGTAAAGACAGACAGAATTAATTATTAGAAGCTAAAATAAACAGGTATTTCAACAATTCTCATATTTATTGACTGGATTTATAAAACCTACACCTTACCTGCAGAGAAAACAAGAAAGATTGAAGCAGCCCACATACATTTCGATGTAGTTTAACCATATGAAAAGTGAAGCCCGTGTTCCCTTAAGCTAGTCTTTCAGTATGAGCACTGCAGCTTAAACTTGTAATTCTTCCGAAATCAAGAGAAAGCCCACCAAAATAACTAAGTAGTGTGAAAGGAAGAGACTACCAGAAGAACAAACTGTTTTCTTATCACACTCCTCACATGCTGAAACACTACCCAGTGTTTGGCTTCTGCTAAATTAAGAGAGCATATTGCACAGAGAAGAGCTTTCAGCAAGAGTGGTGTCCTAAAGAAATGTCCCTGGTTTAAAACCTACACACCGGGGCGAGGGGCAGGGCTTGCATTGCAGTGAGCAGCTTGGATCTGATGGAGTCTAGCAAGCAAAGCACATATAAAGTACTTTCAGTAATCTGAATCTTCCTCTTGGGGCCCAAAGAGAATTTCACCTCTACTTCTCAACTTCTAACACTGACAAAGGAGACAATGTAAATAGCAATCTTAAGAGATGTGCGCTCCCGTGCAGTTTATATACAGACATCAAAAACTTCAAACTGCAGAAGAAAAATTATCTGAAGAAAAATGTTTATTTTAGGAGAATGGGTAAAACTCACACCATCCACAATTTGGAATGATGACATACTAGAGAATAGGAAAATTAAACTCCTTATATCCAGAGAATGCACTGTAAACCTTAGATACCCAAGTCTGACGTTTGAATCAATAAATCATGTGATCAAGAATCATAACCCTGGAATCATCCAGATTCCAGAAGAAACTGGGTGCTATATGCTTTCACTATGTCTCATTAATTATAAGCTTAGCTGCTCTTAACTGACTTGTGGACTTGTAAGATTTTTATAAACTAGAGAACACCTACTTCACAGCTTAGCTCCCCAGGGAAGAGAAAGAGAAGTTGCATAAAGTAGATACTGCAGTGCTATTTGGCGTGCTAACAGAAAGCATTCGGAGAGAACAAAAACCAGAAAGGGACAAAAACGGATGCAATTCATTATGTGGTCAGTACTTGCACTTTTGGGTACATAAACTAAATCCATAGAACAAAGAAACTCATTTGTATTTTGCGTGGCCCTTTTTAATAAAAATCAATCACCAGTCAGTGCGGACTGAATGGGAACAGATGGGATGCGGCTTTAACAGGTTGCTATACATTAGCTGAGAGAGAAAAGAATGAAAAGACTTGATTTTAATCAGAGCACTAAACTAATTCAGGAACTTTACAGCACAACAGAAGGTAAAAAAGATAAGCTATAATATTCAGCTGTGTGCTGAAGGGAAGAAAAGGTTTAGCTGGAAGCCATTTGAAGTCTCAGATTTGGTGAGGAAAGAAAAGGGATGTCCAATGGCAAATATTTTAAGTTAACAAAAGTGCAGTAGAAGGGTTTGAAGGACTTCAGTAATTTTGTTGAGCTGCAAGGATACAAGAGTTTCTTCCACTGAAGGAATACTGAGGAATGTACGTAGATAAAAGATAAGAGAAGTGATGACAAGGATTGCAGATCTCCATCTCCATTCAAAATTCAAATTTTTAATGTCCTTTCTCCTGTTCTTTTCAGTGATGTTACAGCTTCAACTCCTTGATAGACTGATCACTGCCTCTCTGGAGTTTGCTATTTCTGCAGGATTTTGTGGTATTGTTACTGTAGGAAGGAGATGACAAGACCTCTTCAAATGAGCCACAGAAATACAAAATGCTTGGAACGAGTGTCATTTACAGGAGCAAACGTTCACAGAAGCCAAACTAAGAGCAGCCCACTTCCTGACATGTCAGAATTAGGCAGCCTCCAGGCCACTTTGAGCAGATGCAAGCCAGATTATTTCATGCATGACTACAATGTAGCAGTGCATTAGAAAAAAAGCAGCCTAAAACAAGTAATATTTTGTATAATAATGGTGAATTAAGTCACTATTAAAGTGGCAGGCAACAGAGGGAAAGAGAGAGAGGGGGAGAAGAAAAGAGAGAGAGGGAGAAAGCTGTTAAAAAACAATGGTTGAAGTCCCATGTGGGTACCCAACTTAGCCTGAAAGGTCACAGAGAATTTTTACACATTTGTTTTGCAAATAGTTTCTGCGAGTAGAAAGAACAGTTGTAACTCTCCCTCTCATTGTCAGATTAGCATGTCCCCCTAACCACGGCAGCGCTCCCAAACCGGCCAACTGTTCTCCTAACATGGGTCAAAAGTTCAGTCTTTAGCCGGGGCTCTGCTGCCGGACGGACCTTTTCCAGTAACACTCACAGCCCCACAGCCAACTTTCTCAGGAGAAAAATATACATACAGATTTCAGCCTCTTCACAGCATCTTCGCAGATATGCATTCCTCTGGATTCATCCACTTCGACGTGTCCCAAGTACTGCAGGGAGAGAGTAGGTGGAGAAAGGCTTAATAGTAGCTCCTTAAACTCCCGGGGTTTCGATGAATCCAAGCTCTGAATTCATCTCAGTACAATACTTTGCCAGTCTTCTATTGAGACCTGTATTTGGGGGTTTGACTCTGTGGGGCACCCGCATCAGCAGAAAAGCACAAAAGAACTAGAAATTTTGAGGGAAAGATGGACTTCCCTTACTCAGGGGAAAATAGAAATTCGAAAAGTATTGAAAACTGTATTTTCCTGCTCATTCAACATGAGCGTCAATCTTTTTTTTTTTTTTACTAGCATAGCATGAAAATCTTACATCAACATAGAGATGATGGTTTTGAATAATGATAAATATATATTTACTATCAAAAACTGAATTAGACTGCACAGTAAGATGAACAAATATATTTGAATGTTCATGGCCAAATACGAGAAATTTCAATACTGCAAACAGAAAAAAAAAAATCTTTCTTTGCTCCTCCCCACCTTTGTTTTTAGTTGTAAACCAGAACTGTTTGTCTTCATTACAGCACCAGGCTGTTATGTGGACACTGAGACATTCATCCTTCTTACAAAAACGTTTGGGTTTTGGGGTTTTCAAAATCTGTTTTCTGCATATTCATCTTACCAACCATTACTTAAATAAAAACCCCAGCAAAACAACCGTGAATAGAAACTTCTGGCTTCAAAGCTTTTATATTTACAACCCAGAATAATGCTAGCCTATCGAGAAAGCAATTGCAAGAAATACACCAGACTACAGAGTTTGGGTACCATGGATAGTTTAATTTTAAATCCTGTAACTTTTAGCTCTAACTTTTCCAATTTCCCCACCTTCTTCAATCATAGTTCTTTTTGATAGGAGAAGAAAAATTCATATCCTTATTCAAACTACTTAACTCTTGAAGAAAACCATAGGAACTACCAAAAGCTTTCTAAAGTTTTGTAATAAGAGCTATAGGTCAAAGAAACTTTCCCTGATTTATGTGAATTGCATGCAATTCAGCATTTATAGTCTAGGCTAGCTAGGGAGCGAATAAGTGGGTTTAAAATGTTAGAATCAATTCTTGTGTCACTTAACGCAGTAGTAACCTAAATTTAATAATCTATTGAGAAGTCCCATTCTATAACAGAATATTTTGTCATGAGTTACCTGAAATCTAGATTTTGTTTCATTGATTAGGATACCATACTTAGCTAGATGGACAAAAAATATTTAGTTCTTTAGCACCATACTGAAGCACTCAGTTTAACATAATAAAATCAACTAAATGGACAAAATTCAGACTGTTTTAAAGATTTGATGGAAGTTGGAAAATTGAGGTTTTTTAATGCAAGGCAAGGTGGTCCAAAAGAGGGGACTCTATATATAATTAATCCGCTGAAAAATTTAAATATCTCAAGTGACAGAGGGCTTTAGCATTAAATCTCACTACATAGCATTTTATTCAGAGTTAAATGTGGATGGAACAATTCTATACGAATTTCATTTAAACCAGCCCTCACAGCTGGAGAACAGCTTGAAAAACAAATTGCATAGAAACTAGAAGGTAAATAAAGAGATCTGACACTTCAGAGCTTTTCCAAAATGAGCTCTGTGAGGCTGAAGCCTTATAATTGAATGCTGGAGCTGCCAAAGCAGCAACTGTACTCCCTCAGCTGAGCTTGCTGAACACTTGCGCAAGATCTTAATTTCTCCAGAACACAAACTAGAACATTTTAATCCTAAAAATACACAAATAATAACAGCTAAAGATGCAATTACTATGTGTCTGGAAGTACATGTGTATACCAATGGCTATCGCAGATGGATCTTCAGTTGTGCCATGACTCCTCTGGAAATTCTACAGTCCAGAAATGCAGAAATTCTGTTGCTGTACATATTTGGCATGAGAAAGTTTTCTCTTTAATACCTTTTCTTTAAAAAGAGAGTGATATAGACAAGGCTGATGTTTATACTGGACAAAAAAAAAATCCCACATGTGGGGAAGAAGCCGTCTAGTTTGCATGACCATTATGTATCATCCAAATAGAAGACAACTTTCGGATTTCCTGCGCTATCTGCACATCTCATTTATTCCACTGTAGACAAAATGTTTTCAACTGAAGATCCAAACCATTCAGTCCCTGTACTTGGCAACCCGCCTTTTGGTTGGAGAAGGGAGAAACAGAGCAGAGTAAATATTTTCTCACGTCACATCACACTCCAAAAGAGACAACCATGTTCCCCTGCGTTGCCAAACCTCAATTCAAGTCCCATGCTCCAACTTGCAGCGATCAGTCATGTCACTGCTGCTGGAGACAGCACGTTTAGCTGCAGTTTTCAAATACTGCTTCCACCCCACTGAATGGCGACATTATTACACGTATCAAGTGCATGTACCCACACCAAAAGGGTACAATCCACAGAGCTCATCGAGCATCAATCAATTCTGAATTATAAAAGAAATTACACTGTCACACAATACTTCTGTATGACGCAGGGGACAAAAGCTGCTTTGTTTGCCTTTACACATTACGCTTTCAGCCCGTCATCCAAAAAAACCTTCTTGCCCTTGCACCATTTTTGCAGAAACCAGAAGCTCATCATTATCAGTGGCCTAGTACATTTTACAAGCAATTTCAAGATTTTTCCTGCTTTGTTTTTTGGGGTTTTTTTGTCTTTTTTTGGGATGGGGTGGTGGTGTGTTAATTACTCATGCATGCCAATTTACTTTTAAGTTTCTTTCTCGTAAAAATAAATTTCAACTGTATAATCAGAATACTGTGGTCCTCTTCCTTTAGCCAAGCATCCCTTAAGCAGCAGGTCTCTTCCCAAGTCTTCAAGCTTATTTCTGAAAACTCTTTTCCCCTGCCAGGCTGCGAGTAGATACACATGAATGTTGTATTTAACCAATGCTACAATATTTATCTGACTTTTAATGGGTTGGAATCAAAGAAACAAATATTTCTTCAAGAAAATTGGCAAAAAATTTTATCGAAGATTGAGACCTTTTCTAATATGCTTACATAAATACATTAGTGTTAAATTGTAATTATATCACAACCTAGCCTTAAATTCGAAATATTGGCTCAACTTGCATTTTATGAGTAACATTTCAAAATTTAATAAAGGAAATACAGCTACGAGTTAAGAGTCTAAAATTAAACGCCAAAATCCAGGACTTAAAAAAAATAAACTATCGCTAAATTCTGTTGTTCCACCACAGGAAAGAGATTACATGGAAACCACTTTACAAGCACATACACAAATCCCACACTTCTATCCACAACCCCCGAGGATCTCCGAAAGGAACCTCCCCTTCAAACTGAAGAGAAGAAACATACCACCGAAGTGCCTGGGCGGTGACATACCCTGTGTAAGTGAATCTGCAGACCTCTGACAGCACATTACCACAGACACACTCAAGGACGGGGACACATAACTACTGGGTACACAAAAATCAACGTGAGCTGCCTAAGCCATACTGTGCTGGATGGTGACTCTGAGAACAGGAAGGAAAAGAGTGTCCCAGACATATCTGCAAAGAGCATTTCTTGTCACAGGGATGGCTGCAGCTAGCATTCCTGGAGAAAGTGAGTACTTTTCCATCAGGAAAGTGCACATAGCAGGAATGCAGTATTAATATTGAATGCACTCCTACTTAATTTCCATAGCAACCAATGAATGATAGTCATGACATCAGCAATTCTCGGACATAAGATGTTCTGTACGAGATTTAATCATTATACCAGAAATTAACCACCAGTGCACTTACAGAAAGCTAAAATCCTTGTGGGCAGAATCCACATGCAAAGTAACATAACACAAAAGCTCTAATCCAAATAAAATACTTTCAGGGGCTGTCGGAGAAGCTCTTAACGCAAACATTATTAAATAGAAGCATTGCTTATATCAACATTTTCAGAAAAAAAGAAAAAAGATGAGATGATGGTATAGCAAATGAAACAAAAATCAAAAAGCTTCCACTCTTCACCTCTGATTTTTATATTCTCTTGCACTGATGGTGGGTTTTGGTATCAATCTCAAGCCAAACAGAAAGCAATCAACAGAGGAACAAGTTAAACGGTCACATAGCAAAACATCCTAACTTGGAAAGTGCTTGAGAAACTATTATTTTTCAACATTTTAAACTTTTTTCCAACTTCATCTAAAAATTAACAACTCCAGTTACCATATCAAGTGTTTTTGTCCCCCAAATATATGCTATTGAAATAGTTCCTATAAAACATCAAGGGCTGATGTATCAGGTCAGAAACATTGCTGGTGAGAAATAAAACAGACCTACCACCTGTGTTCTAGTACAAGAAATACTGCACTCATCTTCTTTGTTTTCATTCCTTTCACAAATACTCAACTGACTCAGTTTTCAAAATTTCAAAGTTCGACAACAATAACTGGCAAAAAGAAAAATCCTTCACCAGAACTCCTTCTACCTCAACAAGTCACTCGTGCCAGTTTTTTTTGTTCAAATCTGATAATATGCTATTACAGTCTCTCTTTGAAACAGACTCAGCTACACAAATAATTGGAGTTCCTTCTGTATCAACAGATGTTCACATGCGCTGTTTTATTTACAATAACAGATTACATTTAAAACTAGACTGATGCAGGAAAAGAGCTTACTTGAAGTCTTCTCCAAGGTGTCCTGTGCTAGGAAACTAGCTGCCATAGAGAGAAGCACACCAGCATTCCTTGGTACTTTCCCTAGAGGCAGCAACATTCCTCTTTCTTCTGTGTAACTTCTGGGGTATTATTTGCAACAGGAAGACTGACTACTTGACATCCGTGTAGATATGCTTCTGGGATTGGCATTCCTCAAGAATTAAAAGCCTGAGCTCCAAAGTTTCACAATGAAATGCTGTCTTGCAACTAGACATAAGCTTAAATCCAGAAACCCTGGATACGTCTTAAAGCTGAGCTAGTTTTCCACTGACTTCTGTAAGATTTACATTCCAGTGTTCAATACTTTATTTCACTCCTCTCACACTCATGCTCCTGATTTTTAAATTTATCAGTTTGAAACAGATGTTTGCTTAGATAAAGCTGTAGAAGTACAGACAACAGCAACTCTATGATTAAGCATCAACTAGGTTTAATTTTGGCTAGTCAAAGCTGTAGGTTAGTTAGGATGCTACGCATTATCACCAGAAATCAAAATGTTTCATCAATCTGTTAAACCCCCCAAAACAGGAGCTGTAGCAGCCTAAGACTGCTAAATGTCTCTCAATAGTGTGGGTAAAAAGAATCTAAAGCAGTTTCTATACCAGCAGTTCTCCATGTTTTTCACTCCACATCCACCTAAGAGCCACACTGTGCATTTCCCTTACTGGTTCCCATATAACATTTATCATTGTGAACAGAAACAACACTGTGAGGGAATAAGAAACATTTCCAGTTAGGAATATTGAAGATGAGTTAGCAAGGTTCAATACAGCACATACAAATGCTATACTCGTCATATTCTTACACATCCCTAAAATGAGGCAGAGAGGGAACTCAGGAGGTTATGTAGGACAGCACTTGCCTCAGGGCAGGATCTACTTCCACATCTACATCAGAGGAGTCAGCCTTGAAGGATTAGGACACTCCTGTAACTGGAGATCAATAGGCTAGACCTTCTACTCTGTAGTTTATATGCCTCACTGTTAGAAAGGGAGGTTGTTTTGCTGAGTTGTTATTGCTAATGCCTGTCCCAAATTTCCCTTGATGAGGCTTCCTCCTCATCCCTTCCCAGCTTCACGCATGTACTGTCAGACTTGGGTTTTCCATTGTTTGCTCTGATTCCTACTTTTCCAGGAATTCAACACTATTAAATGAATTTAAAACTTTCTTTTAAAAAAAGAAAATGAAAAAAAAAAAGAAAAGAAAATCAAGTGTTGATAGCACAAAGTTCTACACACACTGCACAGGTGCAGATTGTACCTTTTCTTGAAGTCCTGCAAAAAATTCAGTTTCCATGTCTGACACTAGAGATCCCCTAATTTTAAAGAACAGGATTAAAAAGTATAACCCAATGAAAACTTTTTGATTTCCAAGACCTAAATTACATTCAAATAAATATTTCTACAAGGACATTCAAACCATTTTTATGGGTCTAAACATTAATTGTCATCTTTAAAACAACTTGAAGCTTGTGAAACTATTTCAGAATTTGGCCTTGGCCAAAGACAGAAGATTTTAAAAACTGATCTAGAAGTTTCATTTAAAACTTTTTGTTTGCAAGGCTCTTCAAACAAAACTAAGGGTTGGACACAGAGTGAAAAGTTTAAAGCTTAGGGACTGCATTAACTAAGGGTTGGACACAAGAGTGAAAAGTTTAAAGCTTAGAGACTGCATTACATTCCTTTTAATTGTGACAAAAATGCATAGGAATATATTGGAGGCAAGTGTCATAACCTTTCATTAAAGTTGCCATTCTTTTATAATTACACCTGTCTTCAAGCCTTTTTCCTGTGACTTTATATGCTGCAGGATTTTTAAAATGTACCACTGCTTGCTGCAGATTAGCATTGAACAGGAATGGTTACTGTTCATTGCTAACATCAGTTCATGCCTTCAGAGGTAGGGATTTCTAGTGTTTAATGTGTAAGGCTGTGCAACATTTCAGAAATCAGCAGATTTGTCACATTAACTTCTTAAAAATACTTAACATAGTTTCCAAAGACTATTCAAGCATCTCAAGCTTTCACAGTCAAAAATATCACATGCCTAACTTGAAGGCACTTCAGCATCAACATGCTGGTAAACCCTTTCACAGTTACTATTATTTCAAAGGAGAAGTGCACTTAAAGCACAAAACAAAAGCCACAACTACCTATGCTGGTACCAGTCTTTCTCACCTGGGGAAACAGAATGGCATCCAAGCTGTATTTATAAACATATTATAAATAAGAGGTTATTTTTAATGTGAGATTTATAAATTTGACATTGAGCAATTAAGTCCAATATGCAAATTCCAAAACTACAGGGGACAACTGGGAAGCTACAAGTGGTATGAGAGCCCAAAGCAAAGTGACAGGAACGGCCTATCTCCTACTGATAGTGGTTTCAGCTGGGCCACGTATGGCTTAATGACATAACACACTGCTGGGTCATCACAGGGACCCAGGGATGAGAAATGACACTCCCAGGTCCCAGTGAGGATACTCGCGGGGCTCAGTGTCAGTTATTCCCTTTTCTTCTGTCTCTGCTTGGGTACAGAGCAACACAGTGTCTTACAAAGATCTCCCACCAAAGCAAGGCCTAGACAGGGAACAGTTGAAGAGTATTTACTCTGAAAAGTCAAAGTACAACTGTATCCACACAGTTTTTATTTGTCAACACTAACACAGAAACCAAGATCTGAGGGAAGGGCTAACTTGAATGATACCAGGTACTCTGCAGCAAAGCCTGGACTTCAGAGATAGAAATGTGGTTTGCTACTCTTCCACATGGGCTTTTTTCATTGATATCTCCAGTCTTCCAGTTGGAATACATGGAATAAAAAAATGCAAGTAAACTTGCAGGCTATAGGAAGCAGTAGCTTTAGAAGTTTTAAGGTCAAAGGAGACTGACAACCAAAAACATGAAGGTGACAGAACAAAACTATTTAAATTATCCAAGATACACACAATGTTGTGTCTTCCAGAATCACAGCGATCAGCTGTTAATATTCTGTTTAGCATGTCCAGTTGGTTAGAACCACCAAGAACGTGCAAATGTTTGGTTTGTTTGGTTCTGTTAGGTAAAAGGAAAAGATCTAATTTTTCTGATACAAATTTCACAGGCCAGTTATTCTAAAGTGCGCTCATATGAACGAAAACCACTTACCCAGGAGGGACACTCGAAAAGGCATTTCAGACAAAAGAAGCCCTAGTGTCAAATATTTTAGTCATTATAACATAGAACAGCTGCATGTTCTCAGTGAGGTAGTGTCTGGAGCAAGAAAGCACATTTGAAAACGTGTATGTCAATGAACTTCATTTTTTGCAATTACGACGTATAAAATTATGTATAAATAAATTATAGCACTGATAAGCACAGCTGTAATGTCTGTTAGAATAAACTACTTCTGGATAGCTTTAAATACAGTGTCTTCATCTAAGGCCCCAGCGCATTGCATGTATCCGGCACAGCTTTCCTCTGAGAGGAAGGATTTGCCACTGAAACACAGTATTTACTTTTCAGTTTGCTAGGACAGTGGAAAAGAATTCGCTCCCCAAGACATACTTCTGCACAAGTTTTTTCCCAGTAGATTTACCACTGCCACATTTAATAACAGGGCAACTCCCGCTGTACATCTATAAAAGCTGCAATGTATCTATCATGCTTCCACACCAAAGTTAGGAGAGCAACACCATTTAGGTTCCCAATGGAATAGCAGAAGTCTGCAAGTCACACTTCTCTAAACATGAGTTTAACATCTTTTTCGTATCTCTGCTGACAGACAGGCACCTGTCTCTGCTGATGCAGTAGCATGCAAAAAACCCATTCAGTCATACACTCCAGCATCCTTGCTCTCCTTCCAATGTGGATTCAAAGCAGCTTACACAGAACATTACAGGAAACTCAGTAGCCATTCCACGGCCCTATTTTGAACATGTCAGATTACCACCCATGATTATCACCATCTCCAAATTTATGAGCACAGCACTGGAGAGAACCAATTGTGTATCAAATCCACTTCCCTGACTTTTAAAGCAACAACATAATAGGAATTTTGCCAATACTTTCCACAGAGCATCTTCTCTACCAAAAGGAAGGCAATCCATAGATGTATCAGATTTGCTCAAAATCCAACAGCAAACGGAATTTTAACAATAAGGATCAGCTGCGGACGTAGCACAGAAGAGCTTCAAGAACCATGCCAACATAGAAAGTCTTTCAATAATATTAAATCTATTTGCAGTACAGCATCCTCAAAGCACAATGAAGGAGCAGCTACTGAAGTCCCTGTCCAACACTAACAGAGTGAAGCCTGGAGGCAGGATGAAATCCTCTTTGCAACATGACTTTCAAAGTGCTACCACATGTTCTGTAATATCTAAAAAAGGATAAATCTGTGCTAGCACTCTACAAACACCGCAGCTCTGGGCAAAATAAAAATGCCCAAAGGCAAGAAGTTAAAAACCAAACCAACTTTAGAGAGTGACATATCTTGATCTTTTTCTTTTACAAGGGAAACTGAGAGTAAGTTTTCCCTGAGTATTTGCACTAGTCTCTGAGAGATAGAGAGAGAAAGAGGGAAAAAAAAAAAGAAAAGAATATTAGTCTTACCTAAATAAAATAGCAAGCATTAGGAGAAACAAAGGCCACAACATGACTGCTACTACATTAGTTTCATGTATTTTACTTTCAAACAGAAAACCTTAAAGACAACTGCAGTAATATTTGTTAACAATTCTCAGGACTCCATTAAGTACAGGTAAAATCTTCACAATCCCTGGGAAAGCCAAACACTGGTCTTGCCACACACTAATGCTTTGAGCTCCAAGGAACTACAGATGAAGAATTTTAGAGAGTGGGCAAGGCAGTTCATAATGAGTAAGGACAGACTAATCCCCCCAAAACATATCAAACTGTGGGTGAGCAGCTACACTACAGGCAACGGGCCACTCTGGGATTCCCACTGGGAACTCGGAGAAACTTAAGGCATTTTCACCATCTTTCAGACTTGAATGCATTCCTATTCATAACTATTTTTCCCAAAATATCTCAGTTTATCCCACTCTATTGAGGAGCATCAGGAAGAAAAGTCACCCCATCAGACATTTAAGGACACAGGAGACTGAATACTTTTCCTGGAACGTATGAATATCCAAAAAATACCCAAGAACAGGATACTCTCCTTCAACAGCACAAAGTTCTATTCTTTCTCTGAGCAAAATATAGTACCACCCACTGAACCGATGACTCTGCATCTGGTTTATCTCGTTCGCTCACAATGGCATGCTTCCTGTCCCTATCTACTACAGCTAACACCCACTCTGCATCTCAAGCCTAATAAAAATTTCCACTTTGTCCATCTCGTGACATCTTGTATTAAGAACAATAAATTCTAATGAAGGTAAAATACCTCTTAATATCAAATTGTTCTGAATTTAAGTTTCAACTATTCGCAAATTCTTTAAATATTAATAGTTTACCATTCTGACCAAACCAAGTAAGGTACGTAGAGATGCATTTACCTCAGAGTATTTTTTCCAAAGAGCAAAATAAATTAATCCAGTGAATTTCAATCAGAAGTGGACTAATAAGTGAAAATAAGTCCCACTATGATGTCAGGATGCAAAGATTCATCAATTTCTACACCTTTTCAGCACAGAATAGCCCAAACCCATTTTTTGACTTTGGGCACATGTGCCCAAAATAGATAAATGCTTCATTTAAATACAGGAAGCCTGTGTCATTAGAAGTGCAAGTCCTGCCCTAGAGTTTTAAAAAAGTCAGTCTTTAAACAGTGAGAAGCGGTTCACACCCTTCGTGTTCAGTAAAGGATTGAAAAAATTGGAATAAAACTTAATGCCTAGAAATTGAGCACTTTGCTTTTCACCCCATGTAATGCCCAAATAATGAAACAATAACCATCTTCAAACTTAGAACTCTAATCTCTCCTAGACAGTGTTAAACCTTAATCTAAGTTTGAGCTGCCACAGAGCAGTCAACTTGCAAAGCTTTGGCAAAACACCATCTCTGTTTAGTACTGAATTACAGTTCCTTCCTTTTAACACAAGACAAAGACAAATAAGCAAGCAATCACAACAAACTAGAAATGTTGTACACATTTGAGTATACGTAAAAGCACACACAACCAACTACAGTAAAGTAGGGCATCAACCTAGTGTGAAAGTTACTTCAAACTTACTGTATATCTGCACAAAGCCACAGCTTCACAAAAATAGAACAGTCGGGTTCAAGAGTTCCACCTAGCAACATCACACATTTACTATCAGACAAAATTACTTTCAGCATAATACGGATAAAAACTAATAAAAGGTCCTTAGGCATCAGAACCATAGACTGTGTTCCCTGTACACAGATATTTAATCCGTTAGCTTTCCCCAAGTGTCATCTCCTTCCAGTCTGTTGTAGATCTAGTATCAGCGTACCTCTAGCAGGAAAGCTTTTGATTACAAGGGAAGTATATGCAACAAGACACCTTATATTTTATATTCATTTTTATTATGGCATTTATTAATATCAAATACTCTAAAATATTAAAATATTGTTTCTTTTAAAAGGGGAAAGGAGAATTGGACAGAGAAAAGAAAATACCTATTTATTATACTCTGATAATCTGGAATGAGTTATCAGAATTCAAAAAGGAAATTTCAGTTTCACGTGCATTAATAGTCTGTAAAACACACACACACACAAAATTGCAGCACAGAAGGCATTCTTGGAAGCTAGCAAGTGCTTCTGACCTCATGCACTGGTCAAAACCGCAGGAGTTACTTGGCAAAGTTTTCAATTATCAAGACGGAGAAAGAATTGCTTTCCAATCACAGCCCATCACTTACCTTACCAGTCGAACTCTAACTGCAACTACACTTTCAACATATAGAACTGAGGACGTTTCCACGCAGTCCAAGAGGTCCATCATTTCTGCTCTTCCAGAAAAAGGAAGACAAACATTGTGCTACTCCTCTGCCTAGCAACATTATTTATTTCAACCAGATAAAAATGTAGGATATCTCACACTGATTTTCCAAGGCATTTGTTACGTGAGTCACCGGGTTTTCAGAGAAAAGCCACATCCTTTGCAGTGAGCGCTGACTGTAAAATGGGTCAGTGTGTAATGAAGCATGCCACTGGTTTATGCTTGCCAAAAAAACTCCAAATAATAACTCATGGCGAGAGTGCCTCATGGATATCCAAAGCAAGGCAGAAACTCTTACCTTAACAGGAAAGCTACACTTGCCAGTACGAACGCCTTCTTCATCAGTCTGCCACTGATGAGGCCTGCTGGCCTCTGGGACATAGACATCTTTCTTTCTCCTAAAGCTCTGCCGTAATTTGTTCATTTCTCAGATTTTCACGTCCTAGAAGAAGAAAAAAAGAATACTGCCAATAGGCACCAACAATACATTTAGCCCCTTTGGGCTAGGCACTACCACGACAAATGTCCCTGTAAAATATAGGAGCTTTTGCGAATGGAAGGACCTGTGAAAGGAAAAGATTTTGAACATCGGTTCAGAGAAAAGACAGATATTCATTCAAAGCGGAAAACACAAATCCACGTTATCTGTTTAATATCTTTCCACAGCAACTGAAGCATTAGACCCAGGAATAACTATTACTGGGAGCAAAAGGTTACCTAAAATAGCTGAAGGAGAAGCTCTGAAGAGCGATGTGCATGAAATCCTGCCTCCCTAAATTCAAACACCTACCTAAACCAACCAAGCAGCACACCAGTAGCACAAGCTTCCAAGGCACTCATGCAAGGCAGGGATTCATAGCTCTAAAAGTGCTCCTAAATAAGGTGCTTGTGCTGTTCTTTAAGTACGAGAGATAGTTTCACTTTTACTGAGTGGAACAGTCCAGCCCTCACTTAGTTCATTTAAATGAAAAATGCACATCTTCAAAAGGGGAAGATAGTTCTGTAAATACACTTCCAAAGCCTAGAATTCAAAGTTTTTTACACAGTGTTCTCTTATGTGTCCATTTCTATATACAAGCCAATCTATACTTTAGACACGCTCACCTTTACTAGATTCAAACTACAATTAGCCGTTGGAGAAATTGCTACTAATAAAAAGACTCAAAATTGAGCTACAGAAATAAAATCATATGGGATACAATGTGAGGAATACAGAAAATATGCAGAAAGGCTTCTTGACATTTGCTCTTCTTTTCTGAAAGAGAAGCCTTCTTACAACCATGGCATCTCTTTTTAATAGAAAAAAGAGATGCTGTAGAATGCAAGGCAACAAAATCTTAACTGGATTATATATGCTTATTTCCCATTCTATTAAAATAAAGAATATAGGTATTTATGGGTGTCAATAGGTGGCCTTTAAATGAAAGCTGCTTTAAAAGAAGTTTGAACACTGCTTTAAGCCTCGACAGGAACTAGAGTCTTCCAGGTTAAACTATTTGATATAAGCGAGAAAAATCAATACATGGATGTTTGTGGTATCTGACATTTAAGAAGCTTAAAATCAAAATGCAACTATCTCAAGGCTGAACCGAAGTCAGAAATTAAACGCATTATAGAAAATCACTGCTCACCACTACAAATTCTGATCAGGCAAATGAAAACTAAACATTTGAATTGGTTTTTATCTCATGACACACTGTAGCCATTCCAAATCACAAAAAGGTGTGAGTTTCGTTACTGGCTCCCTAAAACTTCCTTCAGCAACTGTTACTTTTTTCCTCCAGCAGTAAATCATTAAGCAAGTCAGTTCCCACTGTATCTTGTGGGCATGATACTGGCTTATTTCTCTTTATCTTCCATATTTCCATAATTTATTAAAAGCAACACTGTAAAATAAGTAATAATTTAAAGATACCCCCATGGATTAAAAACCCCACTTCTGTATCACTAGAACTGGATGCTAATACTTGTTGAAGTGCAAATAAGCACAATACTTGCATGCACAAGCTCAGTGGAATATGAATTCAATACTGCCTGGTTCTCGTAGCATTGTGGGGCATTTTTTTAGCATATGGGATAATTCCTGAAGTATTTCTACATTAGAAAACAGGCAGATCAAACTCCACTTCTGCAGCAAACACCTGCACTCCAAGCTGTTTGATGAGCATTTGAAAGTAACAAGGTGTGGCATTCCAAGCAACCCAAATCCCTCTTGCAAATTAAGTGGGATGTATGGCAAAGGCTATAGGTGACTGTTCCTGCAAGAGAGCATGCACCTAAAACAGCCATGAGGTGTAACAAACAGTGTAAGGGCACGGATAGGAAGTTATTCAAGGATTCTCAATCACAATTATCTAAAGAAGTGTTAATTTCATTCCTTCATAGCTGCAAAATGCCTGACATAACTCATAACATAAAATAGTTTCTTGAATTTACTTAGGCGGATTCAGAGATTAGAACATGTGCAAAAGAAAAACCATGCGCATTTCTTACTGCTGAAGAAGCAGCTCTGTCCCGCTTTCAGCTGGGACAGAGTTAATTTTCTTCCTAGCAGCAGATACAGTGCTGTGTTTTGGATTTAGGCTGAGGCTAGGGTTGATAATGCACCGATGTTTTAGTTGTTGCTAAGGAGTGCTTACACTAAATCAAGGTCTTCTGCTTCTCACCCCACTCTTATCACTGAATGGGCTGCAGGGCACAAAAAGTTGTGAGGGGACACAGTTGGGACAGCTGATCCCAACTTACCACAGGGATGTTCCACACCATATGGCATCATGCCTGGCATGAAAAGCTGGGCGAAGACGGAAGTGGGGATGTTTGGAGTGATGGCATTTGTCTTCCCAAGTCACCAAAACACATGATGGAGCCCTGCTTTCCTGGGGATGGCTGAACCCCTGCCTGCCCATGGGAAGCAGGGAATGAATTCCTTTTTACCTTTTCCTTGCCTGTGTGGATTTTGTTTTAAGAGTTAAACTGTCTTTATCTCAACTTTTTTACACTTTTGCTCTTCTGATTCTCTCCTCCATCCCACCAGGGTGAATGAGCAAGCAGCTGTGTAAAGCTTAGTTGCCATCTGGGGTTAAACCAACAACTCCTCTATAAAAACAGTTTCTCTATTTTACAAGCTAAAAGCCATTTTAAAATCTTTGAACGTGCAAAGCCAGTTCTCTAAGTTTTAAGAAGAGTTGCAAGGCTTTTATTCTCCATTAAGGCTTAGAGAGACATTACAGCAACATTAGTTATGTACTTTGCTTTGCAAACTGCAGGCAGAGGAGTCTTTGCATCGCTCAGTCTAAAGGAACCCGAACACATCAGGCACATACTGAAGCAAATCTGTACATGGCACCTCAGCTCATAATGCCAGACACACACTCCTGTCCCTGCTGCAAAAAGCTTCAGTAAGCAGCGAAACAGGAACTGAGAACAGCACACAGCCACTGTAGCACCTGTGAAAAACTGCAGTCTAAATGTCTTATCAAGACATTTGCTTCTGTGAGCATTCTGTAGGACTTCTCCCTCCTGGGCATTGCTTTTGCCCATGAGACTGGTGCCTTATCAGACCTTTATTCTGACCAGGAATCTCAATCCACAGGGGAGGATGAGAATAGTGTTCCTCAACTACATTTCCTCTGAGAAGCTGAAGTGGCATGTTGCCCAAAGTATTTCCTTTTCACTAAAAAACAAACCCATTTTCCTACACGTTCTAATTCTGAGGTCATGTTGGCAACAAGCAATTTAAAAATAGCTTATTCTATTTGATAGAAAATGCTGACAAATGGCAAAATTAATTTCTGGTCAGGCAACCAGTGAGCTCTCTTCCATGGCCACACTTGAGTTTTCAGAAATGTGAAGACTTATGAGTAGGCTGCGAAACACTTTGTCCTACAAACACCTAATTTGCGGATAACATGCATGTCTGCCCCATACAACTAGAACTGTCATCTGAAGAGAAAGTGTTAAGTAGAATATTTCAGACAGGCTGAGTATTTGAGGATTCGGGAGAGAAGTACAAGAATTGTTACAATTAAGTGCTGAAATCTTTACTAATTTTGTCTGGAGCTCAAAATCCCTGCACAGGAGCTCCGCAGAAAGATGAGTGAGCATTCTCCACCTGAATTCTTTGCAGGGCACTTCACATTTCCATACAAGTATAACATGCATGCCAACACAACAGACACCGGTCCAGGCAGCAACAACATATCAGGGTATTTTCTACTAAACTGACAGCATCACTGACACTGGTCAAAGTTCTATATTCTGGTTTGAGATTATGTAAGATGAAAGTTATCTGTCTCTGATATTTTTATACTCAGCAACTTGGTTTTGTCCTGTAATTAAAAGTGCTTTAAAATCACTCAAGAAGAAACAAACCAAACCGCTAAAACCACTATTTCCTTTTCGCATCCAGCTTGGGTTCAACAGAGAGAGAGGACAACAGAGAAACAGTATTTGAAGATAAACCTGGTGAGAAGCCAAGATAGGGAACTCAAAATCTAGTTAAATCACAAAACATAACATTACATCAGAGACAAACTGCTAACAAAGGCTGAAAGCACTGAGATCTTCTGGAGAAAAGAGGAAACAGAGTCCCTTTGGGTCCTGGTACATTTCAGGGTTATCTCTAACAGGCGGCTTACTGCAGAACAGCTCAGTATCTGAATGGTTATGCTCACTGGAGGAAAAAAAACCAAACCAAACCAAAACCCAACAAAACAAAACCACCCACACAACTTGAAAACTTCCCCCACTTCTGCAATCCAAGAGATTACAACATGAGACTGAACATTAGACCAGTTCCCAAAGCACATACAACAGGCATCAAAAAGACAAGCGAGTTGTAAAATTCCTGTTGCAGTTTATTTTTATGCAAATTGTTATATTTTGGAAACAGAGCTCCGAAGCCAGTTTAAGGAGAGCTTTCACACCACTATTCCTTTGACCACCAGCAAAGCTACCATTTAAACCCATATCAGTCCACTGACAGCTCAGGGGCAGAGTTGTCAGAAACAGAGACAGAAACAACATTGCCGTGGATAAAAGTGCATGTTGAAGCACTCTTGGCTTCGTTGCCTTGTGCACCATCAGGTTATGGCTGCAGAACAAATTACTGCAAGATAAACCAACATGTTATTTCATGTCTTGTTAGCTGCTCTGCTGTACAAGTGTGTTCACTTTTACCCTTCAGTGAGCACAAAGCCAGCAATTTACCCTTCACTGAGAGATGGGTAAACTTTCATATTAACCCAAGTTAGGTCAGGTGGAAGCTCTTGATCGTGCAAATCTGGAGCTCAGCTTGCCTTTCAACAGTTCACCTATGTTCCCCCTTACCTTCAGGTAAGCAGTTCATTTACATTTTGCATAAATGTTTCTTGTATAGCAGTTGCTCCTACAAGGGGATCCAAACTACAGAATGTGCAGGGCAGAAGGACAATATGGGTACATGAATTGCATTCCCAAATTTAAGTGGTTAGATTTTAAGTTAGGGTGTACTACATGTTTCCCACTAAGCAACCACTTACAGTTTCAAGGACAAAGAAACAGCACAAATGCATGTTTTTATCTTTCTTCTGAACTCTAGCCTTCACAAAGGTTATTTAATCTGCATTCAATTATCTGTTATCTTTTCTGTTTGCAATGGAAGAGGATAAAAACTGGTATTTAGTCTTCAGTTCAGCCAGTTTTTGAAACAACATTCAGAGGGTTTTGGATTTCTGTTTTCTTTTGGAATCTAATACTGTTTCCTATTTACTTTACCAATTTCGAAAAAAAGCAAGCCATGGGTCAAATAAGGGCAAAGTACCCTCTGCAGCCTGCAACAAACAGAGAGTACCCGGGGGCAGGAGGGAACACCCCCACACACACCCCAGGGTGCCATCCTCCTGATTTACAGTACAAAGTCCTCTTCCAAGCCTGAACCACCACGAGTGGTATTGACACTTGAATAAAATTCCTAGAAGTATGCATTTCAAACAGCAGGGAAATACAGTTTTAAGAACAATGTTTTATAGGGATCACTCTAAAATTTGCAAACCTCCACATAAAACTAATTCAATTAATATGTTACTATCAGATTAAGTAATTAAAAAAAAAAAGTCTCATTCACAGCTCTGTTGCCTGTGGCCACACACAGGTATAAGTACGTGCACAACTATGAGCTCCTATGTGCTCTTCTCCAGTGAAATGCACCTAATACTTCTGAAGGACCAAGCCAAAAAAACCTGAAACCCAGAGCAAAGGGATCATCCCCCTCTAATGTGTTTTTTGCCTCAGAAATACCAGGCATTTCTTGACATCAAAGATTTCTGAATCAAGATGAATTTTTCCTGCCAAAGCTACCTGATACTTCAGACCTAAGAAGACATGTAAATTACCTTAATCTCACTGAAAAAAATGTGTTTACCTAACCTCCTTACTAGGAAAACACTCCAGAAACATTCCTCTTCGTGGCTGTGAAGATCTGTATCCTTAGAAAACTCAGCGGCTCTGAGTTCTTGTGCAAGTGCAGCCTGGTCACACCTGCCCAAAGGCTAATGGTTAACAGCTATCTTTTGAGCATTATCAAAATTTGAATCTTCTTACAAAATCCACAAGGGTCTGCACCAGGAAATGCAAACAGCCCACACTTCTGTATTCCAGAAGAGTATTCCACATTGCTTTTTCCTATAAAAAAGTGTCAGTTCACTACTGACACTTCAAAACTGTTGTAAATCCTGGCTATAACAGGACACTAGGACATCAGCAAGGAAATGTGCTTGTTTGGGGTAATTTTCTTGGGATGATATTTGGTTTTGGCAGCCTTACTTGCAGCACAAGCACAAAGGAGTGGTTCAAAACATATAGATCTATTTTGCCTTCTAATGTACAGTTTGAATCCCTAAATTTAAGACGACAATGTAAGAACATTTCATTTACAAAAAAAGAGGTGAGCTAGGAAAGCAAGTTGATCGCTGCCAAGGTAAATAGCCTGTCCCTGTCTATTATGAAGATGCCAGAATGGAGTTTTACTTCTCTGAAAAATCCTTATTAAGCATTGCAGCTAAACAAACGGCCTCCCCTCCTCTCCCACTTACACAGTACAGAAACATGTACTGTCCTATCTCTCCAAGCCTACTGCAAAGGTTAGCCAAAACTTGCTGCAATTGCCCTGCAACAGCTTCTCTGCAATTATTCACCAGCACAAGAACACAGAGTACCCTTATCTTCTAAGGAAGAAAAGGTCACCCCATGTGTCAGATTTTGAATGCAGGACTTTGAGCCTTTTTGTAAGTTTAGATCCCATAAAATCTAATTAAATCCAGCTCTGTCACACTGAAGCAAATGAAGGCATGTAACCATATGAGCATGCTCACTAAAAGTTAACAGTCCTGCTTTCGCAATACAGTATGACTAACCACATTATTCACCACATGGCTTTCCAACCCATTTACCCTTTCATTACCCAATTAAGATCTAATAATACAACACTATAAGTAAGCATTCTAAGACACCAAAATATGCATAAAGGTGAAGCATTTCTTCATTTGTTGACCCAATAAATATATTTTGTTGTTATTATTATTATTTAAAGTTTGAGTTAAGGGGATTTTCCTTTTGGAGATAAACAAAGTATCAGACACAAATAAAATACTACTGAAACAAACATACCAGAGGTAGAAAACTCACCTTCCAGCAGTGAAAGTAATATTTAGATCATACTTTGAAAATACAGCCAAAATGGCAACCTTAAAGTGTTTATATAAGACCAAAGAGGTCAGAGCTGTGACAATGATGTCTCTGACAGCATTCCTAGAAATCGTAATGCATTGTCATCTCAAGCTGTGAAGTACTAACCATACTCTTAAATCCATCCCATCTCTTGCTGTCTCATACCTGAGCTAAGGTACCATGTGAGCACTCACCAGCTGTTTCCAGAGCACTTGACAATTCTATTTGTACCATGGATGAGAGTGGAAGAAGGGGAAAAAACAATGTTATAACAGTAACCTCTTACTGGCAAAAGCCAGAATTAAACAAAAATTGCAGACAGCTTATGAAATATCAGGAAATGAAATAATGAGCTGTACTGCAATACACTCTTAACAATTGTGTAGCTAAAACATTCAGCTACCAGAGGCCCTGACCTAAAGCTTAGAATTTTGTAAAATACACCAGACTTTTCAAACATAAATAGCCCCAGACAGCATGGACTAAATACAGGACTCAGTACTCCACAACGTTATGTAACAGAAGTACCACCACAGCAAACACTCAAGACTCTTAGACGGTAACAAAAATACAAGTTTGATCATTGCAAGGCAAAAGCTTTTCCTAAAGATATGTAATGCTCTTTCCAGCAGTTTCAAGAAAAATAATTTGCCCCTCACAAATCTATGAAGTTCAGCAAATGAAAGAAAGCAAGCCTTGTTATCTCCATCAATAACTATTCTAAAGCAAATGCCCCAATTCATCAGACACCACAGCAAGTGCAAACTCTGACCAAGGTCCTATACAATATGCTAAGAGGTTTAAGTGCAGATATAAGGCAAGTAATCCCCTTGTTTTGTAGGTTCGCTCTAAAAATAGCCTGCAGACTGTCAGTCACCAGTGTAAAGCAGGTCTCCCACACAGTTTACCTGATACAAAATGAATTGAATTGTATTATCTATAATAACTGAAAATAAGCAAATGTTTAGTAAAGAAACACTAGCTGTGCCTTGTGGAAAGCAGTTCAAGCCATTCTGCTTTGCAGCTCATCTGCACACATGTGAAGAATTTTAACTAACCAAGCCACATAATTTCCAAGTGAATCATTTACATTTAGGGCAGCTAAATATCAGACAACTCAATAGTTTTCAAACATGAACACCTCAGTTTAAAAGGTGCTATCTTTACAAATATATGCTGAATTTTGAAACGAAATTTGATACTAAAGAAAGTAGAAAAAGAGCTGAAAAAGCAGAAAAATGTCCCTTAATCACCCAAATCCAAGATCCCAGGTTTGAAGTTATATGTCAAATCCCTCAAAAATAAATGCATTTTCAAAATAAATAAAAAAGGAACAAAAACCTTTTACAAATAAAATAAGCATATTTTATTGGTAGATCAGTCACAAATCTGATCACATTGGAGTTACTTCAGTAAGACCTATGAGTGTTTTATAACCAAATAATCAGTGTTTAGACTAGACTAGGGCAAACAACTTCTGCTTAGTAGTAGAAAAGGTAAAATATAAGTCATTCAATCATAATTTTGTGCTATTGACCTGATCATTACCTACTTAATGGGAATTCAGAAATATAGGAACACACCATATTTATGGTTCCAGGTCTTATGGGAGAGTAGAACGAGCAGACTAAACAAGCTACAGATCCAGGACACGTGTTTCAGGAACCAACATGCACTCTAAACCAGATTACTTGGAGAATCCATTTTAGTAAGATTAAAAAAAATACTTGTATTCATACTGCAGCTTTACGCAGAGGTTCATATACGGTGTTCATGCTCAACATACAAGTGAAAGCCACAGCATTTTGGATAACAGATCCTGCAATGGTGCTTTACACCAGCACACAGCAGTCCAGGCCACCAGTCCACATGGCTCACATTCCAGGAACATTTGGAACAACAAACTATAAATTTGTACCAGCTTTAGGAGAAGTCTTCAGCGGGAGTGAATAGTAGCGTTGCTAAGTATGTCAGCAAGTAGGATTCAGGTATAGAGAAACCAGGTAAATCCACAGGAGGAGTAGCATGCTGAGATACAAAATAGGGAGTTACAAAGGGCTCTACACCAGAAACTGTGAGTTTTATTTTATTCGTATGTGCTCTCAAAAGCAAATAGTTCAGTAACTCTTTACAGGTGACACAAACCTTTCTGGAGTAGATTAATTAAACTAAACTGATTTTAGAGATACAAGATCATCTCACAAGAAGAAATTATTCTGCAATAAAAGTAGAGAAAGGTACATGGAAGAAAGATAAGAAAAACACTCTAAGTATAAAAAATGAATATGAATTCAGCTATTAGCACTGTCTAGGAGAGATCAAAACTCACATGTTTAGTTCTCTAAAAATTTAATTGTCAAATAAGCAAACATTAGTAAGAATTATTATGAAAGGAGCAGAGCAAAACCAGTAAGATGCCGCGGCGTAAAACCAGATTGCGCTCAGCTTCAATAGCACACAGCTCTTGTAGTTAATACACCCTTGCTGAAATGACACTGAAAGGTGCAAGAAGGTGACAAGGATAATGAGGATAACAAGGACTACATCAACAGCTTCTGTTCAAGGACAGATTAGATACATCAAAAGCCTTCACCTCAGGAAAGCAATTTGCTAGTGGGGAAAGATACAAAGCCGATAGTATCACAAGCGTTGGACAATGAAAAGGGAATGATGATTTTCCAATTCTTAGGTTGTAGAAACTGCAGAAAAACAATAGAACATCTCTAGCAGTTCAGGTTTCGATAAAAGAGTATTTCCCTCATGATACAGAATTAACTTGCACAATTCCTAGCTCTGGGAAATTTACAAACTAAAAATAGAAAGGCATTAAAAAAACCCCCTACCTAGTTTAATTAGTTGATCAAAACTCCCAGTGGCTATAATGGAGGTGCAGCCTTCCATCCAGGAAATCACCCAGTGCAATCTGACCAGCTGGGAAGTATGACTTCGTGTCTGCCTTAACCTTTTATTCTTCCTTGGGCTCCAACACCGACTGTATCAGCGAGAACGGCTGTGCCGTGGGGCCTTTGTTGTGAACCAGCACAAGGCACAAGCTGGTGTCCCTTCACGGCCCATTGAGCTGGCCAAGCCCCCGCGTTACAGCTGTCACAGCACCACAGCAGAGCTCTTGGCTCACAGCCACCCCACCACCACCAAGAGCAGGTGCTAAGGATCTCCCTTTCCCAAACCCACGCAGGCAGAAGTTTCTACAGCTCAAGACATTTAAATGAAATTAATCGGTATATTCCAGATAGCTCACAAAATTTGAATTGCTGCGGCAGCAAGCCTCGGGCGCGCTAGTCGGCCTCAATTACAAAAGGAAAGTTAGCCTGAAGTGCCACAAAGTTTGTCGCTCACAGGACGACAGATGACTCCTTGCTATACCATTACTGCAGCGGGCCCAAGCGCTCCAGTCAGTCACTGCCTGGCAGCTGTCACATGGCAGTTCAAGGCACTTCAGTCACTCCCATCTCCCACCAGTTAGAAAAATATAATTAAGGCCCTTTTAGCTGTGCATTCCCCTCAGCTTGTTCACGCTAAATCAACAACACTTTTGACTGCAGCCAATGCAGAGGAGGAGGGCGAGTGTCACAAAAGACGTTTTTAACGTTAATTCATAGCTCAAAGTGAAATTGTGAAGGCTTTTGTGAAAAATGGCAGGTCTTGATAATAAAAATGAGCCTAGAGAAAAGATGCAGCAACTTTTTCTGGCTGTCAGAATATGGGAAAATCATTTGATCATCCCTTATTAAGCCTAACAACAGGAAAAGTTCACTTTCACATAAAAGACGGGCAGAACCTTCTTAGAGAACTCACTCTGGTGTCCAGCAGAGCAACTGTGGTTGACTCGTAAGAACATAAATTTTTCTTCACACAAATCTTATTTATGATATTAGGAATTAATATTAACATTTGTACACTTGTCCAGTGCAAGTTTTGAGTTGTTTCATAGCTCTTTTCTCATAATTACTCTTCACAAAACATTACAAGGAACTAGCAGGATTATTTCCCAAATCCGTTTACCACAAATGTAATCAAATCAGAAGCTAGCTTAACAAAGTCAGATACAAGCTATAAATTCTTCTAAGCACACGAGATGCAATGTTTTCTGAATTCCCTCACCAGATAGACACCTTTAAAAATATTCTGCATCCTCTCTAGAGCCCAATACGAGCCACATGTTTCATCACCCCCAGAAGAACTCACGAGACATTTAAGGAATCTGTCACCATAGTCCCTATGAGAGATGCCTAAACAGGGTGTTCTAGCACAGTTCCAGCTTTCTGGTACAATTCTGTATATAGACAACTAGCATTCCTTATGATTACATCACACATAAAACCTCACTTCATACCTAATGTTTCCTGTGTCTGCTTACTCCAAATCCTTAAGATCCAAGCACAACTTCAATGGCACACTTACTCAGTGATTCTGAAAATTACACACAGCAACATAACTAAAGAAATATCTTTTATAAGCAATTTCCTTAATAAAATCCTGATCTATGTAATTTTGTGCAAAAAAAGAACTCCCAAACTGAAGTATTGCAGAGTCAGTTACCAGAACATAAAGTTCATATGACAATAGCAAGAATACATTGACTTGGTGACTTACTGGGGCTTTTTTTCCTCTCAGGTTTTGCAACAGTACTTTTCTTAAAAATCCCTCTCTTAAAATCCTTCTCGCTTGACGCTATAACCTTGACTCCATGGATATACAAAAAAATAGGAAGCGATGGGCTGCAAAAAAAAAAAAAAAGAGGGATGGTAAAGTCAAGTCCAATGTGAGCTATAAAAGGTTTCATCTAAGAACTTACGTCCTTTCCTCCCCGTACCTTGAAAGACAATGAATTTTTACATTATTTCAATTGTTTCTTTTTAAAAACAACCCCACAATCTGGAATTATTACATCATTATACCAACTTGCCACAACTCCAGTCAAGGCTGGATTTTCCTTTGTTCAACAGACCTGAAGCTCCTCAGACCCATGCCAAAATCTGTTATCTTACTGATTTCACTGTTCGCTTATTATCTGTTGGCGGGGGGGGGAACTCAATGGAACTGGGAAGGATTTGGGGTGGTAGATTTTACTGGTCAAAACACTTAAGTGATAAAAAGACAAATCAATCATACTGCATTTAAGGTTTTGGGGTTTTTGGAAGAACTCCAAGTCAGGATTTTAATATTGGCTCTTATAAACAGATGCATATTTCCCTCCCCACTCCCTCTTCCTATCGCTTGGCATTTAAAGCCTTTTGCTTGTGAGGATAGTAATGGTGGCCTTTATGGAGGCAGTAGATAGGAATTTAACTGCTATTGCTACTAAATCTCACAGGCACTGTTCTTTTAAACACTGTTAGTAATCTCTCAGACATTTCCTTTCACAGAAGTTACGAGATTTCATGATGATCACTAAAATTAGTAACACATTATTGCTGATTGGCAATAATTCATTATGTATCCACAATTACATGCGCAGTGAGAAACATCACATAAAGCTTGAGACATCTGTAAATCCAGGGGTCCCAATTCAAACTGGCTATTTCTACTCCCATTAAAATCAGTGAAGAGAAAAAACAGCTCAGACAAACCCACTTTAAGTATACCTAACAATGAAAATACATTTTTCTAAATAAATAACTCCGTAGGCATCCAAAGACATAGTTTTTTATCCTTTTCACCTAAAATCAAGTTAATAATTACAGAATTCCTTCATGATAATTAAGTTGGGTTTTTTTTATGAAAACATTAATCAAGAAATGGAAGCAATATGTTCAATTCTCTAACAAAATATTTGGTCTTTCCAAGACCACAACAAGATCTTTACTCCAGCCTGTAAATAATATTTAAACCAGTTAGTCCAATATAACATTCCTGGGCAGGGGTAAAATCTCATTTCACTACTTAAGACAGACTGCTCCAAACTTGTAAAACTACTTTACCTACTAAATGCACTGCAAGCACTCACATCAGCATTTTACCTTCTAGTCAAAATTAAATCTATGATAATTCAGCACATAAGCCAAGTCTTTGGCTCAGAGTAAAACAGATTCAGTCTTACTCTACCACCTTCCTGGTGATAAAATATTGGGACCTTAATTCAACTTTTTTCTGTTCGCTTTCTCTTACCCACATGAATTCCAACTGTTAGCAGACAGATTTTATTATCTCTTTCAAGATCAGCACTGACTTTCTGCTACAAAAAACAAGTATACATTAAAAACCAGAATGAGCCTTTGTATGTGTGTGTTTTCTTCACAAGTAGTACCACATCTCAAAATCAACGTCATGAAAAGCCCAGAACCTGCAGCGTAATGCAAACAGTTTAAAATAACCTTAAATAACCTGCACATAATAATAAACAAGTTTCACTGAAATTGTCTGTAAAATCTGGAAATTAAGATCAAAAGTGTTCCCATACTCTCAGTGCAGGAAGACATAGAACACTTATTAGTGAGATGAAGTTTAACCAACTGCACTTTAATCATACAAAGGACAAAGTTAAGATGTGCATCTCAAAATGATAGTGCTGCCTTTCAGGGTCCCAGTTTATCTATACAAGAAGCTAAGAATATCACCTTTTACCATGAATACCAAAATGCCATAAATACTCACATTCACAAAACTCCTGTCTCACCATTGCTCATGAACATTTCTCTCACCTAAATTATTCTAAACTACTGTGTTTATTTTAGGCTTGATCCATAAATAAATGGTCCATCTAAGGGAAACAGTAAAAGAGCATGAAAAAATGCCTTTTTTTTCAAAAGCAGTATCTGCTGCATTAAGTCAGAAGTATCTCAAGACATCAGTAAAGCACATTTTTGTCAGCTAGGGCCACTAAGAGCCACAGAAATATTGCACACCATGCTGCAATTGAGCACCTATTAACTTTATTTAGAATAAGGGGCCAGCTGAGACATGGACAAAAAGACAAAGATATTCATTATTCGAACAATTGAGCTTTTGGCTTTTTTGTTAGAGCTATTCAAACTCAGGAATAAAGTCCACTATTAACATCACTCTGAAATACAGATATAAGTAAGTAGTTTTCTTACTGGTATAGAAATAACCTTCCTGGCTCCCATCATGATTTTAAGCAAAGTAGGGTGCTGTGTATCATGAGATCATGATTCCATCTCCTTCAGAAGGTTAAACACACCCCACAGATACGCAGCAGGTCATGCTCTCCCAGAGGGAGATGAGGCTGCCCAGGAGTCACTACAGGAGTACAGGCAGGGCCGTCAAGAACAGTGGCGATTCAGCAGCTCCAGTGCTGCCAGCAGTCCTCTGACCTCAGCTAGGCTGGAACTGTGAAATCCACAGACGTCTCTCACCTTTATAAATGAAGTGTTGCTCACTACAGCAAAGCAGCTACAATGATTTACTGCAACACACAGACTTCAGAGAGCTGCCCATAAGCAAGACATGCTGGAAAGCCACACGGCTGCAATAGCCTCTTGAATCATACACTTGCTATCATCTTCCCAACTTTAAACCGCTCGGTAAAGGACCAAGAAAAGTCAAATAGGAAATGACAAGGAAAAATTGTCTTCATTCTCATGTCCATCAGAACAATCAATAAAGCTTCAAGCACAGAACAGACAGAAATATCATCCAATGACCCTGAAATACTGCATCCACTGGCAGCCTTTCCACATCTACAGCACAGCACACTGCTACCAGTCACTCCTAAAAACCAGACACAGCACAGAGCAAGCAGCTGACCAAAGTAACCAAGGCATCGCTCACGTGAGTTTCCTCTGAATAGATTCTACCCCTGCCATATTGTGTGTTGCCTGCCAATAGATTGCCACAGTGGCAAGCAACAAATTTCACTCCTGGAATGGATGAGCTTGACAAAGAAGCAGTATAAGCTCTACAGTCAGGGCAAGGAGGAAATTGTGCTGCTGCTGCTGCTGCCACCCAGGCTGACAGATGAAATAATGTGCCTTGTTTAGCCATCTTGGTATGGAGAACATCACCTTATGTCCATAAAAGACAGCTGCTTCTTGGGGTGGCAACTGAGCTTGGCAGCAGAAGACAGGATAAAGAGGAAGGCAGTCTAAAAACACCTACAATGTAGTAGCTGGCACCCAGCAGCAGGACAAGCATGATGGGGACTTGGTGAAAAGGACACTGGATATTGTGCTGCCAGATTCAGACAATCATAGAAGTCCCAACTGTGTTATCTTCACCAGTGACTAGGCACACAGTCCACTGATTCAAGCAGCACCTTGAATAAACTCAATTATTCTGGCAGGTGACTGTAGCATAACCATTCCATTCAGAGATCACTGTTCTTAACTATGTCCTCTGCCTTCCCTTTCTAAGTCCAGAAAACTTTTAAAAAGCAAATCCTTAGAGAAAGCGCAGTTTTCCCTTATACAATAGGCAGCATATTGACACATTGACAATGTGGATGATGCCATTTAGAATGTCATAAAATTATGTGGGAGACAACACCACCTGTCTTCACAGAGAATCAATTATACATTTCTTAATTAAAATTCCTCTATGTACATTAAACTGCACCTTATTTACTACATTCACAGGAATGGAACTTATAAGCAGGGGATAAAAATAACAAGTTGGTGACATAGGTACTGAATTGAGGTAGAAAGAGAGCTCATTCCACTCTAGGAAAATTGGATCTCCTAAGAAATTGGCATAATGCCTTCTTGCTGGCAAGTTTGCAAGAGCAGATCTTGACCACAACCCCTGGTGGACCAAGTGTCATCTTATGTCCCTTTGAGATTACCTAAGTCACTTGGCCAGAAACCATTAGTGCACATGGCAGAACTTAGGAAGTCCACTCAAACTGTTTCCAGCAGCTTTAGCAACCTTCACTCACGGTTAACCAATGGCAACCACTGTCTTGCAAAAACACATAAACAAAGCACTAGCAAACCAAAGGTTGCCTACATCAGAATGGTTACCACTAGCATTTTCTAGCACTTGCTGCATCTTAAGGAGCTCACTTTACTTCTTAAAGGTCAGGTTTAATTCCAAGGGTCGATTGACATTTAGGTGCACTGCAATTATCTATATTACAGAGCCATCCTTCTACTCTGCTTATGGTTTGTTCTGTATCTTCCCAGCCCAAACTTCACCTCCTGAGATCACCTACACAGCAGCACCTTACCAGCAGCTTTCTGGAGCTGTACACACCACACCAAACAAACAGCTGGCATGACTAAAGGCAGTGGTCTCCTCTGGTGGTACTGTTTTCAGGTAAAGGAAAGAGTTCTCAGACAAGAACTACGCAACTCCTCATCTCTCTGAAACAGGTTCCTTTAGACATTCACAGCAGTTCACTGTAGATAGAGATGATGAAAGCATTTTTATAAACCCTTCCCTTCTGAACACAGGCATAAACACACAGCTTTGTCAGCACTGAGACTTGAGGAACTGAATTCCTACTCAGAAAGAGCTACATCACAGAACTTACATAAATTAGGAGGAGAAAAAGCCAAGTAGGTATTACAAATGTTTCTCTGGCCCATTTAGTCTCATGACAGTAAAATTATGCAAGTGTCTGCAGGCATTTGAATCACATGCCACAAAAAGTACTGTTGGAAGCCACAAACCACCCTTCCCCAAATTTCACACTGAGCACATTTCAGAGTCACACCAAACTGAATCTTTGCAGTGGTCAGGCAAAGTTGATAAACTCACAGATATCATCCACAAAGATCAACCATCAATGCAGTAACATGTTCTTCAGTTATCTACGCTGAATATTTTAAATAACTATGGCTTCTTCAATGAAATCTATCAGGTTGAAAAAGCAGTGTCATAACCATCTGCAAGGGCACTCCATCTTTTTTATTAAGGAGAGATGAAGTATTTTAACAAGTTCAGAGTTCTTATATTTTTTACTGTTCCCTCACTGTCTGTAAGAAAATATTCTAAAAAGAAAGGGGCCACATTGCAAAAATCAGGTTCTCCTTTTCCACCTCTCTCTATTGTGAAATCACTGGAAGTTCACCACCAGCACTGTTTATATAGGGATTACATAGAAACATTTTTATAAAGTACACAGTGTCTGACTGCACAAACGGACAGAACTTCCTCAGCCTTTCCAAGTCTTGAGTTTGAGCAATGCCAATGCTATTTCGTGACAACAGTTTCCAGGACACTCATATTCACGCTGTCTCTTGGAAGTTCCTTATCACAAGAAGGAGTTGCAGTCTGACAGCTCTGTGGGTTCTTCCATGTTCAGTCCTCATTTTCTTTACTGTACTTGGTCCTTCTGTATTCAAGCTTAACTCGAGGCTGAGTCCTCTCCTGGTCCATCAACCTGCATTTTAGAAGCTCCTCATGATTAAAAATTGCAGTCATTCTGACTGGAAGTAGACTTACTAGTGTTACAAGATGAAAACTCCTTAACCCTGAAACTACAGCAGAAGGAATAGGATGAAATTCAGCATATCCAGGATTTCAAACCCCCAAGCTCACAACCACTAAATTTTTATTCTCATGACTCAATATTTTAAAAACGCATGTGTTCAATATGTATTGAGTTTGTGAACTACACCATGCCCTTCTTATTAGTTGTATAACTTCTCTCTCCCTCAAATCTTACAAAAAAGAACTAAAGCTGGAGGTGACACAATAACTTCAGAGTCGGGAATTAAATACTTTTGACAGCCTCTAACGTGGACTTCTAAAACGCAACAAGCTGCTGTAACAAAGCCAAGATAACTGAGGTTATCTTGAATTGTCCTACAACCACACCCAGGAATGCAACGCATGCCAAAACTCAACAGTTGGTCACTGACGTAGGCGCAGGAGGAATCACAATGCGCACTGAGTCAGTTTCTCACCGCTGGAATAATACATTTAGGCGCGTTTGCTATAAATATCTGGTTCCGTGGATACACAAGGAGATTGGAGCCATACGTAGCAGACCCATATACTAATTACACGCTGAGGAAAGTTTCAGCAACACAAAATTAAGGAACAAGAGGGGATTCAGGAAATGGCCTACTTTAAGGCATACGGCCTGCGCATTCTGAGCTCTCAAAAAAACCAAGCAACCAAGAAATAAGCCTGTGGAAGAAATCAGAAGCTTGGACTGCAGACAAATTCCCCTTGTACACTACACACCAATGCACACAATAGGTATTATTCAATTATTATTGAATTTCTCTTTTCGAGATAAAACAAGTAAAATATGTGTGAAAAAATACATTATCTAGTAGCAGATTGCCCTGTAACACAGGACATAAGGATGAAGACAAAACACAGGAGTGCTTGGCACACTGCTAGGCTAAGGAGCATCAGCATCCTCCCTGGAGGCCCCAGTTTTGTACTGCAAACACAACTCTGCAGCAAGAGGCATTTCCATGTTTTCTGTCTCAGGGAGGGGCTGTAAGACTTGCACTTGCTCTGCCTCATTGCTATCCTGCTTCTGCAGTGAAAAAAAAAATGATAATATAGATTATTGACTTGACAACACGCTTAGAGCGAATACATGCTTTATTAAAATGAACTTCTATAATTCCTAATCCGGTCGTGATTTCCAGAAAAACTGAGATTAACCTTTAATAGTTCCAGTATTTGTAAAAGAGCATGACAAATTTGGGACATCAGTACTGACCAGATAAGCCAATTCTATTCCACCTTATTAACTGATACAGCAAAAAAATCCCAAAAGGTTGCATGAACATGTAAATCAACTTCACAGAACAGACCTAAAATCTGCCCACATGTAGGCTCATGTTCATAGATAAACATACATGCAATTTGCTCCAGTTTTGCAGTTAAATTGCTCTTTGTCCAATCTTTTTTTTTTTGCTGGTTGTTTGCTTAATTTGGGGTAGGAGGGTTGTTCTACTAAGAATATTTTTACTTTTCAAAATGTCCTCTGCATTGAAGTGCTTTTTCCACAAAGAAGGATTTAAAAGATTTTGTTACTGTTACAGCCCTCTTCTAGAAGCCATCCTGGACTTATGAAACAATAACAAAATAGAATAAAAAATTATCTTATATTTCACAAGTCACGCCATATAAAGCAAGTCTGTAAATTTTTTTCCTAAAGGGGTAGGAGGGTGGGGATGGTGCAGGACAAGGATATTTGACACACTGATTTCCCTAACGCTGGAAAGAAGGTTGGAAAGCATTCCTAAAATATTGGATAGTCCTGAGTTCACAGTAGGAGGCTGCATTTTCTGCTGGAAAATAATATTATGTTACACATAACAACGGTTATGTTGGCAAAATTAAAATAGCTACAACATGTGAAGCTGTCAGCAGAGCTCCCCTTCTGTTTGAAGGGAAACTCAGAAGGGACCAAGGGAATTGTAATGCACCAGCAAGAGGGATGACTGAACACCTCTGCAAAACCTAAGCATTCCAGGCTGATGACCGTCATGCAAAGTTACCCATGCTCACCCTTGTGCAAAATCAGAACCAAGCCTTCTGACTCTAATTCTCTTTCATACGATTATTTCAAGAATGGAAAGAAAAGAAACAATGTGCTCTTTGTAGCCACAGTTATTCATAGATTATGGGAGCAGGCAGTGTGTGTCAATATTACTGACTATGGATTATGTTCAGGTCTAAGGAGAAAAAAATAAAGGAAATAACTAAAACATGAATAAAAAGAAATTACTGCATTGTTGGCACAACTACTGCTAAGTGACATCTTACCTAGCTTTTATGGTAGCTAATTATTGACAGGCATCACAGAAGAAATAGATTTGGAGTAAAAGTCTGAATATCAGTAGCATTATGGATCAGCTTAATGAGGTTGATGCCTAAAAGCAAATCCAAGCAAGGCTCAAATCTTCAAGCTAGAGAAACATTTAAATGTCTCTACTAAATACAATGTTAAAAACCCCAGCATTTATGTAATATATTTCATATATTCAAACTGTTTCAACAGATCAGCAACTAGTAACCTTTTCTGAACGAATTGTAAGAGGTTAAAGATTCCCATTACGCATACAATTAGAAGCACTTTTAAAAGATCTCACTAAAGTTAAAGGTTTACATAGAGATGAGTACAGAGAACTAGACAAGCACTTCTACACGATGTTCTCAGCTTCATCAGAATACACTTTTAAAAAAGAAATAAACTTCCTGAGGATGCCTCACAATTCATTTATAATCTTTCATAGAATCTCTCCAATTTTAAAACTCACAGAGTCTTGCGACAGAAAGATGTGGTATTCAGTTTTTAAGAAATGATGGGGAAGTTCACAAGCTTAGTTCAGGCAATAAACACATTACACAACTAGTCAAAGAAAGCAGAACTGACTGAGAGCACATTGCTGCACCTAATTCAAACAGAAGTGCTAACAAATACCTCCTTTAATAAATTGAATTCAGTCCACTCAGGATTTGAAAACAAAAAAAATTCACTTTTACCTATAGAATTAAACTGATGGTTCCTAATATTTTTCAAATGGTAAGTAAAATACTAAACTCTGTGGTTTTAAGGAGTCCACATATTACTACCCACACAGACTTGGCCAGTTCCACTACAGACAAATAAATCCAGATGATACAGTTCTCCAAAATTCAGACCATGCAAAGGTAAAGCTCTGCAAGAGAAAGAATGTAAGGCAAGAACGTGGTTGTGACACAGGCTTTGCTGGACAGGCTGTCCTTAGACACTCCCTGCAAATTCTCTTCACCACCCACGTCTCCTCACATCGGGTATACAGACATGACATGCAACAGGAAGGGCCTGGACAGCCTTCATCCTGGGTCAGGTAGACTCAAACACTTCTGGGAAACCTAAACCAAGTGGACCTGGCCTCAAAAGAAAGGGTACCTAACTTGGATCCGTGAGACACTGAAGTGCACACAAACCAAAGCCATCTTCAGCTGCCTGGTTTTGCACAGGTTTGGTAGCACCTGCATCAGTTCTGAGACCTAGCTCCAAAGCAAACATTTTCTAACAGACTACTACAATCATAATACACTAGGACAACTCAGTCAGAAGCAGTAGTTATACCCTGCTATAGAAACTAGGACATGACTGCCATTTATTACATTCCAGCAGAAGCAGCACTGACACTGCCTATATAAAATTAAAAATGTAATCTACTGAACCCTTTTTTTTATCCCCCTGCAGTTAAGGTGCTCATAAAGTCCATCCTTCTGTGACATAGAATGGAAATCAGTGGGGTTTAGTAGACAATAATAGTGCTCCTCTCGGGTACAACAACTTTGCCTTTTCTGCAAAGCTGAGCAATTGCATCAGTGGGATGGGACGCCACAGGTTCCTTGCTCTCTACAGGAGATGCCTCATTTCCCCCTGCATCTTCAAGACATATGCAAGGCTATGCCAGCTCCAGCTGTGCTCACTGATAACATAAAAAAAACCCTGCAAAAACCAGCTGACGAGGAGCGGGGTAAAGTCCGGAGTCCCGTGTATGTAAACTGTGTAGCATGTTTAGTCCTATAAACCAAACTGAGAGTTATTCATGGATCCTGCTTTCACCCCTGGCATCCCAGTTTGTCGTATGACTGATAGAGCTACTTTGCTCTTCAGCACGCACCTATAAAAACAACTGTGCAGAGACAGGGTCCCAAGGTGTACTAATAAGACAGTTACAAGCCCAGACAACAGGAAGTTTCAGCATATTCCAAAGGAGCTTAGTACTTAATGGAAGCATAGAAGCCTACCATTATACAGTTAAGTCCCATTATATGTTTTTACAAGATTACAGTTGGAAAAATTCACCTGCCCTGAAAAGGAAAGAAGCCAAAAGGCAGAGTAGAGATTAAGGTAGCCAGGAAGACATTTCCAGAATTTCAGCCTTGAATCAAAGAGGTCACTGGTCGTTTTTATTATCCCTCAACTCCCCAAAAATATTCAGTCAATATGGTTTAAGTAAAGACTGGAGCAAAGATTCAGACAGTAAAGACTCCAGAATAAGTATTTCTGGAGCAGGGGTCTACAAACACTTAAAAATACTTTTTTTTCTTTTTTTCTCTGGTGGTTTTTTTTTGTTTGTTTTTTTGGGTTTTTTTCAGTTCATAAAGCATAAAAAACCCCATTTGGTTATAAGATCCAGGGTTGTTTGATAGTGGTATATGTCAGACTCTGCATTTTTGTCCATTTTTCTTAAATAAACTTATTTACTCTATCATGCCAAGTACAAACAAATGCTTGTACACTGGATTAAGGGCACAACATCAGCACTCCCATTCAGAAAGTGCAAAGGAATGTGACCAACCTGAAAAGATGAAAAGATGCAGTTTTAATCCCAACCTGAAGTACTGTAAAATTTACATAGATGGCAATTGTGGTTGCCAAGGTGGTGGAAGGGGGACACAGGAAGAAGTGGTAAGCGCTTCACTTGAGAATCCAAAATTCTTAGTTACAGAATTTAAGTCGAGTTTTAGGCAACACTGTCCAACCACTTCCCAAAACCTGGGGCAGCAGAGGTAGTGACTTCAAGATGACATATTTATAGTACACAGAACCCACATACAACTACTTATTCTATAATTGAACAGCAAAACAAGATGCTGCTATGAACACAATGCCTCTGGCAACGTACCACATTCAGATGGACTCTGAAATATCTTTTAGATAACTGAACTCAATCTAATCTGGAGTTGGTATTTCCTGGCCAATGATGACTAACTCTTCTAAACCATTATTAAGTATCAGGAAATACCCACCCCCAACATCAATCAGTATTTAAACATACACTGAAGCGTTATGTTTTGAACATGTTCACTCATAGCTATATATCCCGTAGGTAAATGTGAGGGAGAAAAAAATCCCTTTCCAGCAGTCTTAAGTAACCAAAGTACAAAATCAAGTTCTAATATTAATAACAAAATGTGAGTTGGGGCCAGATTTCCCTCCAGTTTGCTTAACTTGTAAAGTTTCACTACCAGATCACACTGGGCTCTTCCACAGCCTTATCTCACTCCATTCACCCATAAAGATGCTACCAGAATGAAACTGATCCAAATCACTACTACGCTAGGAGCGATGGGTTAGCAAAGAGCTTGGACTAGTACTGTATGTACTTTGTACAGCGATGACACCGGCCTTGCCCAGCTCTGCCGTGCCCTTCCATCACAGCTTCCCAGCCCTGCTGCCCCAACTATTTCAATCCTGGGCAACCCAGGCAAAGAAGAGAACCTGATGAGAAGTGCCTCGCTGCAAACTGCAGCCTAAAGGAGAATCCATGCCTTTTCATCTCCGTTTTCTTTTCTGTTAAAAGCAGAGGAAAGAAAACACTTCTTAGCTAAAAACAAACAAGCCAAGAAAAAGAACCAGTGAAAGACAACATCACATTTATATTCAGGAAGGCTCAGGAGTGGACAATTGTCCTCTTCATTTCTGTAGAAACGAAAATTAAAGGCCCTCAGTAGGAAAGTCACAGTTATAATCCCCTCTTCCCCATCTCCCTGAAAGTACTTATAGGAAGTTTTCATCACAGTAGTCAACACATCACTATGCTGTGAATATTAAATCTAATCCAAAGAGTCTGCTATGATATCCTCTCCTACCCTTTTCCCATCTATTTTTTTTCCCTTTAAGGGGAAAAGATTTGCTTTCCAACTGCCATGAGTGTACCAAAATTACGTCTAATTTACTTAGAATTAAAAATAATTTTATCCCTTATGAAATTGCTAGGTGCTATTAATCACTGTACCATTTTTCTATTAGAATTCTACATACTCAGCTTAAGTTGGCATGTGGTTTTCTGCAACCACTTCTTAATTAAATCCTAAATTCCTAACAAGTATCAGTACTTGAAACTTCTATTTTGAAGCAAGTCCACAGCTTGTGCATCAAGAATGATTTTGTTTCAACAGTCATTCTGATGAGTAGTCTACTGCCTGAATAAAGCAGCTCTTTTTTTGTTTTGGTTTTAACACTAAAAAAATCAAACCTCTTATGAAAATTTATATTCATTCCCAATCCTCCTCCCAAGAGCTAACCACTTATCAAACCACTGCATTAGATCTTCTGGCAGCTCTTTTAGTTGTAATCAGAGATCAGTCACTCAGATCTTATGGGGGAAAAAACTACCACCACAGCACAACACACATACCCTTCCCTTACATAATTTCATTTTAACTTACAAAGACAGCTACTTTGCACTCATCTGAAAGAGTGTTACATGTCAGCAGTAAATGGAATTCAGCTTTTTTGGAGAACACTTTCAGGACGGATTTTCTGGACCATAAGCAGAGTGCTTCACTCGGGAAAACACATTAAACTGCTGGTTCCGAACTCAGTTTGCAGAGCAGTGAACAAATAAACCCCATCTGCATTAGCTGACATGATACCTCCTGCATTCCTTGTGTGAAGTAGTTCTTGAACTGTTACATCCATGCCACTGAAATTAAACTAGTGACACTCTTTCAACTTGGGAAATGCATGAAATGAGTTGCAATAATGCATGTAATCCAGAAACAGCACTCACCTAACACCAACTCACAGCCCCATAGGGACAGAAGGGACTTACTCTGCAGAAGAAAGTTCACAAGAAGACTTCCAGCAGAAACCAGCTTTAAAAACAAACCACAAAAATCCACACCAACCCAGCCCTCTAGTTCTGCTATAAAGTAGTCTAACAGTCAGTCTATATAGATGTGAAGAATGTAAATTAAGACTCATGATTGGGGAAAAACAGAAAAAAAAAAAAAAGGGGGGGAGGGAAGAAGGAAAAACCCCAAACACTACAAAAAAAAAACCCAAACCAAGGCGGGGGGGGAACACCAAAAAAACAAAACCCAAAAAAAACAAAGCCCAAAACCAAACCAAACCAAAAAAACCCCCACCTTACCATTTATTTTGGTATGTTTAAAACAGCTGTGTCACATGGATTGAAACAACCTGCTAAACTCTATCTACAAACCAAGGGTAAAATTTTAAACTAATTAGTACAAAGGTCTCCAAGAAAATTGAGCTTTCATAAATTACGGCTTTGCACACAGTTCAGTTTACAATGTGGACTTTGTAAAGATTTGATACTTTGCTAGTGACGTGTTTCTGAGTACACAACAATATGAGGAAGTGCTGTAGCTGATACCCCTCTTCTCTGCAGACAATCACATATCAAAGGTGCATCATTGTTTAAAATGGCTCCAGTTCTTAAGGATGAAGATCTACTCCCCGTCCTGTCTTGACCTCAAGGGAGGGACACACTGTCCTCCAAAACATCCTGTCAGGAAGGCAGTAAGAAGCGTGCAAATTTGGAGATTAGGATAATAAATATACTTTTGCTAGTTACTTATTTTGGCTTTCAGAAAAAATCATTGTCGAAGACCATAGATGCTTTTCTAACCAAGCCTTGTCCACTTCAGAAATCCTGGTGAACATGTCCACTTGGCATCTGCAGGGGACCAGAAACAACGTATTTGTGAAGCTCCCTAAGTGGTAGTCTCCTGTGACAGCTTTCATTTGTTACATCCACTCTCTTTTAAAGTTACGTGTTTCCTGAAATGGATTTAGCAGAACAAAAGCAATTATTGGCTATTTCTTCCAATATACATATTTGGAATTTACCATAATATAGTCCAGATCTGTTTATTCAGGAAACTGTATACACATATTTAGGGAAAATGGGATATTCACTGCATTTGTGTTTTTTCCCGTGTTTCCTTTTTTAGAATTACATCCCCAAACCTGCAAGGAGATGCCCATGACATAAGGAATAAGGTCAACAAGTATGTTAATCAGGTTAATTTTTCCTGTTTCTTAGAACTGCCACTGAATCCTTACAGAACAAGCTGTTTAGGTCAATAACAAACTGCAAGGCTCTTAAATAAAAAGGTAATATTTTACCTACTTCCCTTCTAAGTAAAATTACTGCTTTTTACTAGTCAAAAAGTCTTATCTTCTCAAGTACACAGTTAACAAAAAGACTGGCCCAGACTATATGAATGACTACTTCAAATGTGGGTTTACTGTGTTTTCATTATTAGACCTTTATATTTAGTTACCAGTTCTTTAAAGATGAAGCAGCAATCTTCACATTTTGTTTGAAGTTTATGCGAGCAGAGAGCACTGAGCAAATAAGCAACATTATTTCAACCTTCCTTTAGTAAAAAGTCTACTGAAAACTACACAAAAGCATAATTTGGGTTAGTGCTGTAAACCCTTAACGTTTACTGGAATGAGACAGCTGGACAAGCTTGCTCTCATATTTAGTTCAATCACAAAGTTTCAGCAATCAATTTGCATTTCTAGATATTTGCATTTGAAACTGGAATAGGGAGGGAAAAAAACCTGGCAGGTGAGATCTCAAACACTTAATATTTTTTCCAGTTCAAGTTCTTCATACATTAAATAAAATGCATTACCTCACTTATTAACATCAGGTTAAGGTAATGGCTAAGAATTTTTGAGAGACAGAATGCAATTTTATCAAATAGCAAAGAGAATTTGTGGAAGCAACACACAGCAAAGCACAAAGTCAAATCACAGAATCAAATTTGAGCTTGCATATATTAAAACGTAGTTCAAACAGTGAAGCACACTTTGATACTGCACTTTTTTCAAAATGACAAAGCAAATTCCATAGTCCAGGCTGAATAACCCAGATGTCAAGATCTACAGATTCTGGTTACATTCCTCACAACATATACACACCATTTCCTAAAAAGTAAAGCAAGATCGAGATCTCTATTTCTCAGAAACTAAAAGTATCACTAAATTCATAAATGCTATTTTAAACAGCAGTGAAATCTGTTAGTATATGGAAAAGATTCATAAACAATTTTTTAGAAAGTGCAGTTACTCATGACCTGCTACTTGAGCTTTGTACAAGCTTGCAGGAAAAAAATATCCTTTCTTCAAAGAGTCATTACAAAACTGTTTTGTTTTCACTGTACTTCTACTGTTCAGTTTAAATTGCACTGAGCAAGCTCTAAGTGCAAAAGTTAGCCCTTGAGGTCCACTTTCAGATGGAGTAAAGTCTATCAAAAAAACCCTGGCTGAATTTTCATAAGCCTCTGGATTGTTTACCTGCTTGTAATGCTATGGTTCACATATTACACTGTGCCACAATTACCTCTGTTTAAAATGAGAAACCAACTCTGTTAAAACACTTCTTAATTCTATCGTCACTTTAGGATCTTCAGCAAACTATACTGCAGTCATGCTACTGTACACATCAGGAAGCTGACTGACTCCCATCTCTTTATAACAGAAAATCAACCCCATTTAATTCCTGCTTGGACCTAGACATCTGGAATCAACTATATACATGAGGAAGAACCACACAGCTGCAACTGTATAAATATTTTTCTTATCAATTCCCTGCCAAGAGCATCACAAAATTGTAAGATCAGTTTCACAGACAAAAAATAAAACTAAGTTCACAGACAGGCTTTCTAGAAGCTGGATGAGAGGTATTCCATGGCCTAAATACAGTCTCATCTTGGATCACATTTTCCAGATTTTGCTTCCTATGAATTTCTGGGGTGGAGCTGGTGTCTCCTTAAATTGGCAGAATTATTATCATGGATTTTATCACAAGAATGTCTGGCATCCACTTCAAATAACAATCCAGCAGACAACATACATTCCAACTTGCATTATTAGGATTAAAACAGGAACCCCTTCCTATTGACATATTCCTTCCAGCAAAGATTATCTAAGCAATTGCCACACTGATTGCAACTGATTGCAGTATGATGATGCACAGACACTTAGGTATATTTGTCAGCAGAAAATGCTGCAGCAGATTTAAGTTTTCAGAAGTTTGATTTATAACTAAGCTTGAGAATGCCCCTTTAGAAAGTGGGTATAACACAGACCATATGGATCAATATTTCCAGATTCAGAGAACTAGATTATTCTTTTTGTTCACCTCCAGCCAACCAGCCTGCCTTCTGCCTTCGCATACAAACTCTTGATAATGAAGTCGCGCATACAACACAATGAATACACATGGACATCAATCACTGACGCACTAACAAAATCCACTCTTAGCTCTGACACGTCTGCCAAGCCAATCTACGTAAAAAGTTAACTACAGAAGTTCGTGAATGTGTTGTGCATATAGACAAACATCTGCATCAAGTATGAGTGGTTGAAACCGTTCTCTGCAAAATCACATTAATCAATGTTTTAGGTTTGGTGGGGGGGTTGTTTTTTTTTTACTTTGGCTTAACTATGTTGATGAGTATCTCCATTCCAAAAACTAATTACAATTTAGATGCTTGTGATGGCTTTTTCACTCATACACCACCATTCATAAAAGAACAAAGCCATGGGAGGATGTCACAGTCTCAGACCACAATAAAGATGCACTACAACAGACCAGCACAAACCCCTAAATAACAGAAATCGATACGCTGGGCTTTTCAGCAGAGAAGAGGATAATTTGTATCATACAGCTCTTCCAAGTTCTTCTCATGAAGCTTGTGAACTATTATCTGCTTCTAAGATCAGATGCAGCACTGATGCTACAATGCTGTTGCTTTTCATTCATTTCAAACAACTGTAGCTGCATTAGAATTTTGTTTTATAAGATTTATTAAAACCTTCCATAACTCACACAACCACTACTTACTGTGCAAATTTGGCCACGACAATCAATACAGGTCATCTTCAAGTCGTTCTTCTGGACTCAAATTTCTTGTATCAAATGCTTTATACCGCATCATCCAAGACGCTTAACATACATCTGAACATTTCCATTAAAGCTATTTTGGTCACTCATAAACACAGACAATTTAAGAGTCTGTACCTAGTCACCACCCTCAAAGGTTCTGTCTCCTCACAATTAATTTTTTGTGCACTCCAGCTAAAACATTTCAAAAGATCAGAACTGCAAACCAAGACATCTGAAATCTTGAATGAGATGTACTTAAGCAAACAGTACGGTGATATTAGTTCTAAAGATCTAAGGACGGCTGTAAAAGATGTTGCACTTTCACGAAGAAATAACTTGCAAACCACATGCAACTTGTGGCAGCAGGGCTGACTGTACCAAGCATAATAGACTGTGGGTTCAGCAATACACAGCTAGACAGCAGCAACTTTGAAGTTTTCAAGGGGCAAACCATTACATAAGCTGTGATCAAAACCACTTTCACATTCCTTGCCTCTCTGAACTCTGACATCAAGTAACATTTAAACAATGGTCCAGGGCTGTGAAAACTGTCTCCTTGACACTTCAAGTACCCTTAAAATAAATGTTTTAGTTTTGTTATCGCATTCTTTCCTAGGACTTCAAGAGTCCTCTCCAAACAGTTTTGCATATTTTAGTCTAATCACCACATGTAAATGGCAGTATGCTACTCAAGGCAGAGTACAAGCAGTCTGCCAACAGCCGGCAATGGCATGAACATTGTGAAGCACAAGGAACAACGATGTGGGACTGCAGGCACTCTTCCTGCAGATTTGCTTGCGGAACCTTTTTGAACATGAGAGTTCTGTCAGCCCACTTCTTCAGGCTGTCAAGATCCCTCTGGATGACAGCACAACTGTCTGTTGTGTCATCCATGCCACCCAATTTTGCATCACCTGCAAACTTGCTGAGGGTGCACTGTGTCCCACCATTGAGGTCATTAATGAAGATCATAAACAGCCCTAGGGTATAGCACTAGTAATTAGCCTACAGCTGGACTTTGCAGCACTACTCACAACCCTTTGAGCCCAGCATTTCAGTCAGTTTGCAATCCCCCTCCTTGTCTGCTTAGCTACCCAGGATGGCACCAGCCAGACTGTCAGCAAGGGTGTTAAGGGAGAAGACAACGAAAGAACTGGTCAAGTCAAACAGCACAAACTTCTCTTCCCTCCTCCACCAACCCATTTTGTCACAGAGGGTCGACAGGTTGGTCAAGCACGATTTCCCCTTCATAAAGCCACAATGACTATTGCTAATCATGTTCTTGTCCTTCATATGTTTGGAAGTGGCTTCACAGGAGAATTTGTTCCATCTTTCCAGGGGTCAAGGGGAGGCTGAGCAGTCTCTAAATCCCTTCACCCTCTTGCCCATCTTGAAGGCAAGAGTAACATTTGCTTCCTTCCAGTTCTCAGGAACAGTCTTCTATTGTCTCCATCTTTCAAAAATAATTCAGAGTGGTTTTGCTATGACATCAGCTCCCTCAACACTCAAAGGTGCATTCTGTCAGCTTCCTTACAGTAAATTTGTTTAAATGTTCCCTTACTTGGTCCTTCTCTACTGAGGCTAAGCCTTCATTGCTCCAGACTTTCTCACTAGTCTCCAAGGCCTGGACTCAGAAGGCAGATCTTACAATAAAGACCAAGGCAAAAAAAGGCCTCAGCTTTTTCCACGTTTTCCCTACTCTCCTTCTGGCTGTTGATATACTTGCAGAAGTCCTTCTTGTTGCCTTTCACATCCCTAAACGCTTACCTGAAAATTGAGGTTCAAAGCCACTCCCAATCATATCTTTTCTAAATTGCACTCCTCGCACACACACAAGCAGAAGGCGCAGCAAAGTTCAGACTCAAAAAAGGGCAAAAATAAGGGAAAAGGCACTTCTTGAAAAACTTTTTAGTAGACCTATTCTAACTTCACCATTGTAATACAGTGCAAACAAATCAAGGAAACCTCAACCAACTTCAGATTGCCTCTCTACTGTTTAACCTTTCAATACAAATGTCATGCTAATGATGGCAAAGTTTGCTCCTGAAGTCAAAAACAGAGAGCCTGACTGACAGATGTGGCATCCACTGGAATGAGCATGATTAAGTAGCCACACAGCTGTCTTCTCAACAGTAGCACAACCCCTCTGTTCATAGCTGTAATGAAAGTGAATTGTTACTTTCAGGAATCTAAATGATGCATCCCTGTGGTTATGTATTCTGTGCTTTAGATCATACAGCTCTTTCACCTTATGTATCAATCCATGCCTTATGGCCTGCCCTGCATTTCTAAGGCAAAGCAACATTATACACATGTCAAGAGGTGAAGTGTTCTAACAAACAATTTAAACAACTCATTAGGTCTGGAGAGTATGCATTAAAGAGCTCTGACTGTACACAGCAAATGACTGAGCTACCAAAATACACATACTGAAGCCACAGGCATAAGCCACAGGATAGTAAATGTTGCACTCACATGTAAAGGGTGGCAACAGCAGTTCTAAGAATTAGAACTGTACTTTAGGGTGATAAGCGGATTTAAACAAAGTGTCCCAAACAAACAGCAGCAGTAAAAGCACTAGAGAAGTATAGACTAGCTGATATTAACAGCTTGACATCTGTCAAGACAAAAGAAAATGAGATCATCTTCACACTCATAAAAAGCAGTGTATTCCCAAATTTCGGCGTGTCTTGAAATAATAAATTATTTCAAGCCTCCTAAAGGGGATAAACAAAACTCAATTTTACAGAAATCCAGACATACTTTAGTATATCCAGCTGCAGGCATCCCAGCCACTCTGCTCCTTTGTGGTATAACACAACTGTTAAAGGCATGAGGAGTCTGAACATCTGTAGACAGAGCAACAAAACAAAACAAAAAAACCAACACCAAAAAAAAAGAGAAACAGTATGTCCTTAACCAGTTCCCTATAAATTAGTGGCTCTCAAACTGATTTAACAAGTTTATCACAAAGCCTTTGAACAAAACTTTAATTAAATCTACCCTGAAACAAAAACAAGCACCCATTTTGGCTCAGTGCTCTAGGTGAAACTCAGTGCATTTACAAGTATAATCAGTTCAGAGCAGTTCTCTCTGTTTCCAGTATAAATACAGCTATTTATGTTTGACCCTCAACCCCTGCTAAAGCTCAAACACCCAGCATGCAGCTGTTTCACCCACTTCTTTTTCAGAACCTGATCAACAAAAGCAGAATGGCAGATGAACAAACATTGGACATGGCATCTTCAGAAAATAGTTAGAAATGGGTTTTTTGTGTCTGTTTAAGTGTGGTAGTGAATACAAAGATCTGCCTGAGCAAGTATTTTTACTAGTGGAACTGCATCATACCAGTAAAACTCAGTATTATTTTCATAGAACTATAGATTAGCCTGGGTTGGAAGGGACCTTTTAAAGTTCATTTAATCCAACCTCCCTGCAAGGGACATCATCAACTGTATCAGGTTGTTCAGAGTCCCATTCAACCTGACCTTGAATATTTCCAGGGATGGGGCACCCACCATCTCTCTGGGCAACCTGTTCCAGTGTTTCAGCACCCTCACTGCAAGACATTTCTTCCATATGTCTAACCTAAATCAACTCTCCTTAAAAGTTATTAACCCTTGTTCAATTGCAACAGATCTTGCTAAAAAGTTTGTCTTTCTTATAGCCCCCTTTGAGTACTGAAAGGCTGCAATATGGTTCACCCAGAGCCTTCCCTGGGCTGAACAATCCCAATTCTCTCAGCCTTTCCTCACAGGAGCAGTTCTCCACCCCTCTAATCAATTCTGTAGCCCTCCTCTGGACCCGCTCCAACAACTCCATGTCTTTCCTGTGCTGGGGACCCCAGAGCTGGATGCAGCGCTCCAGGTGGGGTCTTACCAGAGCAGAGGTGAGGGGCAGAATCCCCTCTCTTGCCCTGCTGGCCATGCTAGCTCTGATGCAGCCCAGGACACAACTGGCTTTCTGGGCTTCAAGTGCACACTGACAGCTCATACCCAGCCCCTCACCTGCGAGCACCCCCAAGTCCTCTTCTCTTGATCTGTTCATCCCCCAGGCTGTATTGACACTTGGGGTTGCCTCAAGCAGCACTTTGTACTTGGCTTTGCTGAACCTCATGAGGTTCCCATGGGCCCATTTCTCGAGCTTGTCTAGATTCCTGTGGACAGCATCCTGTCCTTCTATTGTGTCAACTTAACCACTCAGCTTTGTGTCACCTGCAAACTTTCTGAGGGTGCACTAGACCTCTTTATCTGTGTCACTGATGAAGACACTAAATAGCAAAGCCATCTGTCACTGTCCACTGGACACCGAGCCATTGACCACTACCCTCTGGATGTAACCAACAGCCCAGTGTCCTAATGGACATCAGTGAATAGTGATGTCCATCAGATTCAAAACTTCATGGAACACGTACCAACCAAATGAGTAAAGAAGAAAAAGAATGCTCTATGAAAATTAGTGTTGTTTATTTAAATTTACTAGTTATCATTAGTGTTTACCCATTCAAAAAGTAAAATTGTAGTACTTCTCAACAAAAAAAAGTGAAAATCCAGGTGTTAACATGAGACCCATAGCATCTCAAGTGTCCCAAAAGGTCAGGACCCCAAAGCCATGTCCATATCAACACAGTTCTGACAAGTATTTGAAAGCCTGTCTTGAAACAGGACTAGGCGTCACACTACTCAGCATCTTGTATGTCTATAGCAGCATCTGAGCATGGAAAGCAGAGACCACTTTGAACCCCATTTCATGATCCTTGTGGGTGCCTTCCAACTCAGAATATTCTGTGATTCCATGAAGTTATTTCTGCACACATCAAGGAAAAGGTATGATCAACTGACAAGAGGGAATTTTATTAAAATATTTTAAAATAACTATTTTTTCCCAGAAACCAGTAACATTCAGTATTTAGCATATAGCTGCTAGTCACAGTGTTTACTCTTCTAGCAAAACGTGCATTCAGAAAAGGCTTCAACACAGTAAAGCTAAAAATTCTCACTGGTGATCTCCAGGTCAGACAGTTAATCAGACAACTCCACTTTGGAGTGGACCAGACAACAGGACTAACAGTGAACACTGCTAGGTCAGATTTCTCAAGCAACTTGCTTAGGGACATTCCATTTTCAGAGATATTGATATGACCAGGACAATGCTACTAAATACTACAATTTAAGTCCTTGCCAGGTCACCTGTCTGCATTAAATTGCACATAAGTGTACTGTGGACTTCTGCACACACCTGATCAGAAAGCAACCAGCACTACACATTCCTAAAGGAAAAACCAAAATAAAAGGCTTTCAGGAGCTGAATAATGGGATCTTCTGCTGCTTTCCTGAAGCATATTGCTGGTTTCATTAGTTTCACAGCTTGAAATTCCAAAGTCAATACAAGCAGCACAGCAAAACTTGAAACAATCCTCCCAAAACACCAGATTACCAACAAAATGAAGAAAGTATGACCCAAATACACATATTTTACAATATGCTGGTTACCACTGAACAAGAAAAACTGGTTTGCCCACATGGACAAAAGAAAAGTGCTACTTGCCCAACCAGTGTTTCTCTAACTCAACTTTACTAAAATTAACATGCTCTTTAGTCTATCCTTGAGGAAAACTCAGTGATTATACAAACTGTTTCAAGTGGTCTACAGGTTCCTCCCAAATATGCAAAGGGCAGAAAATGGCAACAGTGGTCACCCAGAGTACACTAAGGTGATGTATGAGGTAAAGAAGCCATAATGCCAGCATATCACTATGGACTTGAACTTAACACTGCTGAAGGGTTTGTGTGATAGTTGGATATTTGAACACTTTTGACATCACCACCAGTTTTGAGAACAATAAAAGCTGTCAAGATGTAAAACTGCACTGGTAAAGATGAAGTCTATCTTCTTAAGCATCTCAACTTTCATAACGATTTCCTAGAGAAGATGTTTATTTAGATACCTTCCCTATCACTTTTTTAGGTATCTGCCATCATTTGCAAAGCTTTGTCAGCCAGATGTCTTTCACTATCAAATTACTACTTGTTCTGTTATTTTTCACAGGAGGCCACGTGTCCACCAAGGCACAATCCTCCTTCTTAACTGGACAGGGCAGAGAAAATATAATGAAAGGCTCACAGGTCAAGATAAGGACAGGGTGATCACTCACCAAATACCATCATGGGCAAAACAATCTCGACTCCCAAGTTGAGTTTGCTTATCATTTAATTTATAACCAACCAAATCAGAGAAGGACAATTAGAAATAATTCTTTTCCCTGCTCCAGCATGGGGTTTCTCCCATGGGAGACAGTCCTCCATGAACTTCTCCAACATAAATCCTTCCCATGGGCTGCAGTTCTCCATGAACCCACTGTTCCAGCACAGGTCCCTTCCACAGGCAACCATCCTTCAGGAACAGACTGCTCCAGCATGGGTCCCCCGTGGGGTGACAAGTCCCGGCAGACACATTTTAGCCTGGGCTCCTCTCTCCATGGGTCCACAGGTCCTGCCAGGAGCCTGCTCCAGCACAGGCTTCCCAAAGGGTCACAGCCTCCTTCAGGCATCCACCTGCTTTGGCATGGAGTTCTCCAGGGGCTGCAAGTCAGTGTCTGCTTCACCTTGGACCTCCAAGGGCTGCAGGGACACAGCTGCTGTACCATGGTCTGCACCACGGGCTGCAGGGGAACCTCAGCTCTGCCACTTGGGGCATCTCCTGCCCCTCCTTCTTCACTGACCTTGGTGACTGCAAAGTTCTCTCATATTCTCCCTCCTCTCTGCCTGCAACTTTTTCCACACAGTAAACTCTTTTCCCTTCCTAAATTTCTTATCCCAGAGGTACTACCATCACTGCTGTATTGGCTCAGCCTTGGCCAGTGGTGAGTCTGCCTTGGAGCCAGCTGGCATTGGCTCTGTCAGACATGGCAGAAGCTTCCAGCAACTTCTCACACCCCACCACCAAAACTTTGCCATGCAAACCCAATACGTTATTGCATAAAATTTGAAGATGACATAAAAAGGAAAATTAGTATTACTATTTATGCTCCATTTTTAGATATCCTTGGCTATGGAGAGTCAGCTTCGGCCCCCTCATCCTCCTACCCCTCCACTTCTCTCTTCTCATCTCAGGGACATGATTCTTCAGTCTTAGATGTAAAACATCGAAGAGAAATACCTTTAGAGTTAAATAATACTAGCTTTATTCAAAAAAATTGGTTATATAAATATTAGTCCTAAACCACTTTATTATCCATTTAAAGGAGGGTGTTGTTTATTATAGATTTTTTAATTTCAATAAATTAAATAAATAAAAAGCAGCCTGCATAAGAATCAAGCTTTTTAATTCATCTGTGTCTATATATAAACAGAGGCACAGCATAAGAGTTACTATCTGTTTGTTTTAGAAACAACCACCCATGTAGCATTCCAAGGCTGTTCATAAAAGATCCTCTGTGTGCAGCATGTGGAGCCACCTTTGAACCTTGATAATGGGGGTTTACACACATACAACAGGCTTAAAAGAATCCTCCAAAGTAGCAACTCATGGCAAGTAGCTATTTTCAGCTGCAGTACAAGCACCATTCAATAGGTTTGATGAGGGTAAGTTCTTACCATACTAACAAACAGATTACAGGTTCCACTGTTCTTCCAAATTCATCCAAGGGAGACCAAGATTTCTGAGTAAAACCACAGACCAAGTTCATACTTGCTAAAAATAGAACACGACAGTAGCTTGCATCATACTATCAGACACTTCTTGTGATGACATGATATTTGTTGATTTTTTTCTTACATTTAACTCACTGTCATCTTTCACACAGACACACATGGAGAAGGCACTATTAGCTTACACAAGAGACATTTCTCAGCTCTGCCAGGTATTAGCTACAAAAGTCTAGGCAGTTAATTCCCTACTGCCTGATTCTACGCTTTAACTACATTTGGCTTTATTTAAATAAGAAGACAATTTTTTTTTTAATTTTCTGCATTTCTGTAGTCTGAATTTATGGTAACAGTTTAGTTTTACGTCAAATCCAAACTCAAGTTACAGTTTCAGAAGTCTTCATGCATACCACATCTCTCTTCAAAATCAGATCGAGAAAGACAAAACCTCTTGAGTGGGAGGAAGCAAGAGAAAAAGGGAGGAATGTATCAGCTTGCCAAAAATGTGCCACAGCCTCTACAATACAATGTTAATAATTCTGCCTAATGCAAATGCAATAAAGATCAGCATTTCATATCCAGAGTCAATCCTTTTCCTCTTACTGGACAAAAACCACCACAGACTTTTTTTGTTGTTGTTGTTTTAAGAATGATTCATTTTACTACTCCTTTAAATTGAAGGTTGCCATCTGAGGTTTCCAACAGCACTTTTCAAAAACTGCTTTCACATGTATGGAACAAAATATTATTTTAAAGATTCTGGATTGCTGGTTTTGGCTTTATTTCCAAAAGTTTGGACAGCATTTTGCACTAAAAAAAGCACTGAAGTACAATAGGTTTCTCAGCTTCTTTGGAAAAATGAGCATAATACAATACTAGACTCCATCTTCCTGAGGGCCCCTTTAGATGTTCATTTAAACAACTTAAAGTAGACTAATTTGAAGCATATTCTATGCCCTATTTGGAGTACATATAAACCAGTTCATATCTGGTAAAGAGGAAAGGACAGGCTTTTACTTGCACAATTCAGCCATTACCACACTGTAGAAATATTTGATTTTACATCCTGCTTCTTATACTGTAAGTTGTATTACATTCAGAAAATAAAATACTTTCAGAAGGAACACTCCAGAGATTTTAATGTTTGTTTGACACCTCGGAAGCACTTGCAGTGTCCATAGTAGCTATTCAGCAAGCAATGGAAGGGCTGCTAAGCTCATTCGTAACCCATGGTTTCTTACATCACTAATTTGAGAATTAAACAGATCATAAAGTAATACAGTAACAAAATCTTTCTTTTCTCTCTACTCAGAACTCTCCAGACCTCCATAATACAAATATTCAATAAATAAAGAAGCGCAATCTCACTATTTCACTCATAAGTTTTGAGCTTCTAACACAACAATCACCGTAATCACAAACTAACCTCTACTATCATGATTTTAGAGTTAAATAAAGGTATATAAACGCCATAAAATTCAGCTGCATGATTTTAATTTCAAGTGGGTTAAATGTTTATCTTTGTGATCAGTTAACTGGATTAACAGGTAAATAGGAGCCCACCAGGGAAAGAAGAAGGTGCTTCTAATTTCGATTTGTGTCCAGCAGAGATTAGCGTTAGGCTTAATGCTGCTTGTATTGTATTTATGACTGAGAAGAAGAATATTTAATGGTCAAATCTGCCAGTATCCGAAACTGACAAATTCAGAGGTAACAACAAAGGACCAGTTATGGTGACAGATTCCTTCCAACAGTGAATTTATTTCAATATGCATTATGGCAAGTCAAACGTAAGATCATGGACACACAAAAAGGAATATAGGCTAAATTTCCATCACAAAGACTACCTTGGATTTTAGTTATGCCAATAAGACGGTGAGGGCTAGGTCAATACTTGATGCTGCAAGAGACAGAAGAAATGACCTTGGAACATTCAGGCAGGGAATATCCACTGGCACTCAACTCAGCATGTCTCCTCTTTCATGTTTATCACTAGTATTACCTACAGCTCAGGTGCCCACATTTTAAGAGAAGTTCATCCCACTCCCACACACACATGAAAAATGAGTTCTTATACTCTGCCTAATTGACTTCTGAAATATATAACAGAAAATGAAGCAAGAACTAGATTATAATCTAAATGACAAAGGTTTCAAACTTCTTTTCATCTTTCGCTTTTTTCTTGCTAGATCAAGTAGCTGGCATTCAATAGCAGACTAATATTTGTAGCTTACTTTTAGCCACTGGAATAATTTCCCAAGGCATATGAGGAGAATCCAGCATTTGAAGTTTTAAAAAAAATATGCAGATGTGCTTTACAGCATAAGCTGTACTTCAGACAAAACACCACCTTGCTGCTTCATGTCTGCTTCATGTAAGCATTTATCACAGATGGACACCAAGAGAAACTGCACTGCATCTAATTTATAACTATAAAATAATTTGACCTAGTTAAAAATTGCCATTAGACTACTTTGGTGTAGTTCAAAATGGTGCCCCTAGGAATAAAAAAAACCCCAAAATTAAGAAAACAAGAGACTCAACATAAGCCTTACCAAGATACCAAGAAGTTAAATGGGGAGAGTAGATATCTGCATGCCAGAGATGAGACTGGTTACATTTTAAAGCTGCCACATTTCTTTCTTTAAAAAAAACAGGAGCTGCTGGAGTGGTGAGGGCAAGGAAGAGCCAGGCCAAGATACCAGGTGCCCAGTCCCTAATGGCTCTAGGCTCAATAAGCTCACCATGGTACAGCTTTATATAAGTTAACACAAATTGTCTAAAGAGAAGAATACTTAAGAAGTGCTTAAAGAATTAGACAAAAAATTCAGTACTACTATGGACTAAAGTTCATTAATGACAACTACCCAAACATACTTGGACTGCCTAGATAAGACCATGCACTCAACAGCATATCAGAGTCCTTACCTCAGACAAAGAGGGAACTCTGCATCTCATTATCTTGGCAGGGAATTTCATAAAGGCAACACTGGGGTGTGCTTGGCTCGGCACACGCAAAGGCCAAACATGTAACAGGCTCAGTACCTGCACCTTAAGCTAAATCACAAACTATAAAGGAAGGGGTCAGTTAGATAACATTTTGACAGAATAGCACTCCAGATCCCAGAAAACACTCAAACAGAACTCTCCCTGTGACTCAAACTCTGGACTAAGACACACTTCACTAGAAGTATAAGTATTTTTCATTGCTGTTGTTTTGGTCTTTTGCCTTTTTTATTTTTTGTGTTTTAGTTAGAGTACACTAGGAACAAATCAATTTAATTAGAGATGTGCTAAAACACATATTCCATACCACTGAGCTTTATAGAGCTATGGGAGAGAATGCTGTGTTCTGCTAATAAAGAAATATTACTCCTTTTATCTCTATCAGGATGAAGAAGAGAGACCACAAGGGGAAGTTTGGGTTGGGTTTTTTTGTGGTTTTTTTTTTTTCTCCAGAGAGAGGAAAAAAGTTACAGCAGCTGCGTTATCTAAGAGTGGACAGCTCTAAACTTGGGACCCAGTTTTGCACAGCACCCTGTTTGCCCGCAGACTCTCGTTATCCTGGATAAAGGCAGGCTGTGCTATAGTGTACATATCATCCCCTGCAACAAAGCCTGGGACTCACCCAAGTAGATTCAGTCCAAGCCCACAACTCAAAAAGCCAAGGAGCTACAGCCCTGCTGCACCACCCCCACACCAATTCCCTGGCACTGGAATCACTCCAGAAAGTGCTTCCAAGCATGGCAGCCACTAATGGTTCAACAGAGCAAGCAGGACTGAGCTAACAGCAACCTGCAGTTGATCTTTTCAGAAAGTACAGAGCCTAACCTACAACCTGCAAGTTCAGTCTTTTACTCCATCTGCACCAACAACATCCCTGACAGGGTATTAGAAAAAAAAAAACCAAACCACCAAGAATTAGTTTTTCAATGTTGACAAAACCTGTTTGACTTGGAACCTCATGATTAAGTATAATTAAGGCACTGCAACACAAAGCATTGAGAAGAGGTAAACTGCAATTTTGCCAACACTAGGAATTGTTTCAGTAGACCTATGTAAACTACTGGGAGTCAAACAGTAAATGCTAAATTAAGTCTGTCTTTGCTTGTCTAGTTTGTGACTGTATTAATACCAACAGTTTTTCCTCATACTAATAGTTTTTCTAATAGATAGACTTCAAAGACTAAATTTAAAACACATTACACCAATTACTAAACTGCATTTCACAATTTCATCTGGATTTTGACATTCTCCCCGTTATTAGAGCAAACCTTTGAAAGACTCAAATATACGCTCATACTGAGAGTTTCAAAGAAATTGATGTTCTGCCTTCATTCAAACAACTGAAGAAAAGCAGAAAAGATTGCTTTAATAGAGATGTAAGAGAACACTTGTATGTAATTGGAACTTTTTATTGTTATTAACAATTACTAGACCTTATCTTAGTCCTGCTTCATTTGAATATGCACTTTCAAGAATACCCATCTTAGCAAAGGGAAGGAAACCTCTGAGAAATTCAGCCTTTTCTGTTCTCAACACCTAAATTGCCTTCGAGAGCACAATGGAAGAGATAAATAAACACCACCACTTTCCCACCTTACTGGTCAAGTATATCTGCTACCTTTACAGATTACCTTTCTGTGAAGAACAAATTGCCTTCACACCCAGTTACTCCAAAAGCAGAGAGATCCTACTTTGCACGCCTGCATGTTTTAGACTCAAATTCTACTGATAAATTCACCTTTTGCAGAATTTCTTTTTCCAACAGGGCCAGATATAAGGATACCAGATACCTCTTCAGTGTCAGCACATTACCCAATTTCCAGACATATATATTCTTTTCATTGTATAGCTATTATTTTTATTTAAAGTTCTATTGTGTGACTGAAAACTGTACTAATACAGAAGACTAATACATAGCTTATGTAGAAATGGAAACTTCATGTTTGTTTGGTAGCAGTATTAAGACAAATAATGACTTCTAAAATCACCTTACTCACCCAAAAAGCAAGCCCTTCTCTTAAAAGCTGATGTTACCAGTTGTTAACAGGCTAACTCCTTCTTAGTGCTTCGAAACACTTTTTGGGGAGCATCAGCTTGCTTTCAGCTTCCTATAATCAGAATTTAAAAAAAAAGACCACATAGCCTTTGGGTATTGTCAGCTGGCAATTGTGGTGCACATTGCTATCATCCCAGTAGAGTTGAGGCTCAGGAGACAAACTGGAAATGGCCTTTTTCCCATCTCTACTGCTACCAGCTCACCCAAGATTCTCTCTTGGTAACCAGGCTGAAATTGTCTTTAGAGAAAGGATTCCTGCAGATAAGTCTTCATATTTTAAGTCCAATTAGTTGAAAAACATTACACGTTTTCAGTCATAGTTATTTTCCATCTTACCCAACATTTAAGAATTATGTTGTCTGCTTCACTGGCTATATCTTCACTCTCATCAAAGCCAGTCACAGAGGATTTCTCTGTGTTTAAGTCTATATATTTTAACACAAATTCTAATGGTTAGATTAATCATGAACACTGCTGAATTTGTGAGCCTGAAAAGCTTCAGTTGGCATGACTGAACTAATTGCAACATGAAATTACAGGCTTGTGACTTGTCATGACAACTGTGAGATTCTTACCTCACTTTTGTATCCAGAATTGATTTTAAAAGAATCATAGTAGACCTTGTGGCTCCAGCATCCATAAAGGAGAAAAAAAAAACAACAAAAAAACCAAAACCAAAAACAACACACAAGCTTTGCAAGTCACCCCGATTTAAATAGTCCTCAACACGTACTTAAAACTTCTAATTACTTAATTTCTTGTATTTCTTTTCTCTCCTTGAAACATCTTTTGAACACACCCTTTTAGTCTTCAGAAACTGATGCATATTTTAACCCCTGAAAATGAAAAAAAAAAAAAAGAAAAAGATAAAATAAGACTGTGGGAGGAAGGAAAAAACTTGTCCTACACCTGCCTCATCCAGGATCATTGCCTGCATTAACGTAGCATGGGACTGGAGAGCACAGGGTAGAAACTACCTTGAATAACAAGAGTTTTAAAGCAACACATACCTTTGCTTACATCGCAAGTACCTCTTTGGTGCAGACACCATTATCTCTGTGCTAATAAAACAAACCACTTCTTTGGAAAATAACTGTGCACTGACTTCTCTTCCAGTGCTTTTGAAGGGAGATCTTCACTTGCACAAATTAGTCAGAGGCCTCTAAAGCCTGTAGGTCAGCGATCACTCTAAAACCAGAACCTGATCTTTCACCTCCAGCAGCAACAGGCAGCAAAGTCCTCCTGAAAACACTCGTGGGACCGAGAGGAAAGGTGCTGATGTAAATGTACAAGAGCTAGAAACCATACCCAGGTAAAAGTTTCCTCTTAAGCTCTGCCTGCTTTGAGAAGGCAATACCACATGCAGAAAGAAGCAGGAAATGTTTTTTCATCTCCTCAGTATGAAAATGTTCCTTTCCAGGGTAAGATCTGTCCTTTCAAGTTTTCTACAAGTTTTAAGCTTTCCCACTTGAGGAATAATGAGAAACGAGGTTTGACAAGAAGAAAATTAATTCTATTCATTATCGAGTTCTATGACACAAGTAGGGAAAAAATCTTTCAGTATCAATTATAAAAAGGTGGACTTCATCCAGACTATTTCAGAATCAAACAAAAGCTGCTCTCCAAAAACCTCAGTGTTTCCACTAACATGCGTTCTCACTCTGAACTCTCAGCCTTTTTCCTACTTCACTTTCTGCTAAACTCTCCACTTTGAAGCAAGCCTGTTCACATTTATAGCAAAGAGTTTGTTCACAGAGAAGTTGCATTGGAACAGCTGCAAAGTCAGACTCCAAAATAACTGCTATTCAGAAATAAACCAGCCGGACAAAGCTAGCTAGACGGAAGGCAACTCACCAAAGACAAGTAATTCTCACTGTATTATTTAAGAAAATCAAATGAGTTGCATAAGTAATCATTTCAGGAAGGAGAGTGTCAACTAATAACTTGGATTATCAATCACCTTCATTACCCTAACATCCCCTTTGTATTAAACAGTGCTCAAATGCATTCATTATTTATAGTTTTCTCAGACTTCCCTGCAGCTCTTTTCTTAAAGCAGGACTATTTCCACGCCTAAGAACAAGTCTCACATGATTTCAGGCAGCCCACTCTGACACCTGTCTGCAGAACACCCGTGCCCATGTATAAGCTATTTCACAAAGATGAAGGCATCAAGGAATTAAAAAAATAAATTTTTTTTAAAAATAGCAATTTCAGAAAACAATGCAAGAGTTGTTTGCCAAATTCAGAAGGAATTTTGATCTTAAGCTGCAGCAAAACATAGGCAAAATACCTGATTCTGCTTTGCTTGGCACAGATAGTCTCTAACTTCAAAAATCTGAATGCCTGTCTATACAGAGAGATTTATAAATTACTAGAACAACTGGTAGAGGTTTCCTAGAAACACCAGAACACCCATTTTTGGTGATACCATAACACAAATAACTTCTCACTTCTTTAGGTATAAATACAAGAGTTGTCCAACACACGCATGCAGCTTATTAGATCAGCTCTAGAACATCTGAACATTAACTACCTTGGGCAAAAAGAGCCAAATCACAGCTGTGCCCCAGCAAGTAAGTGTCCATTTGGTGTCACACACCAGAACGAAGGGGGTAGGGAGAAAAGTACACACTCACTTCTCAAAATTGACCACTCCTACTACAACTTACACCCAAATAACATCCCATCAGTGAATTACTATCAAATTCAGAGGCTTTTAAAACAAAGGGCAGGAATAGATTACAGTGCTTAGATGGCAAAGGCACCTGGGCTTTATAATGGCACACACAGTTCCACATCCACAATAAAACTGAAGTGACAACATTTACATTGGTAAGTTTTGGGAAAAAAATTAATTTTAATTAAAAAAAAGCATGCATAATCCCAGTAAGATTTTTCTAGATCAGCTGTCCTCATCACAGAACTAAACCAACTGGGAAGGAACATGTTTCAAACTCTGCTATTTTACTGCCTATTTAAAGTCAGACTTGCGCACATCAAAGATCAATCATGGTTCTTTAGAGAAACAGGAGACTTCAGACTAAGAGTCAGAAAATTCCATTAAAATGGTAAGGATAAAGCATTGAAATATTGTTGAATAAACACAGCAGGCACCTATACCAGGGAAGCAGATCAAAGTGTACTTAATATTCAGCTCCTTCTCCCAGGTTATATGTAGTGTGCAAGTTTACTTCAAAATAACTTTTAAAAACAGAGATTACTTGGCATTTAGCATCACAGAGTATTACAGAAAAATTGGCTGGAGCAGGCTGAAATTAAACACTTCCTCCTATCCAAATAAATTTTCCTGGGTCTATAATCATACAGCATTTCTTTCATGGCTAACATTCTTTAGCTCTTCCATGAATACAAGGTGTTTACCTCCCTATTAACTGGTCCATGTGATTAATTTTCCAGCTGAACTGAACTCACCTATACTTCAGGTTTCCTTGCACAGGCTATTTAGAGCTAACAATCTCTTTTTCTAACAACTCTGTATTCTTGGCAGACTTTGGGGAGCAACAGCCTAATAATCAACTACAATGTCACCAGTGAAGATGTGGGTACCTGGTACTGCTACAGCCTTCTGCTAGAAAGGTAAGTGGTCGTTAACATTCAAGGTACTGACCTGATGCTTCACCTACACAGAACACAGTAACAGAGTGACCACATCACAGCGACAGCCTGTAAAAGGTTACATATAGTGAACTGACGGTTCTACGCCTTTAACAAGTGAAAACCAGAATTTTACAGACTGTACTGAACAGGTAAGGCAAGTTGCTGCATCTGCGCTCCCCGGTGCCTTAGGGTTTCCGGCAAAGAAATACAACGCAGCCTTTCTGAAAGCAAGAGCTGATTAAATGAAGAAATTTCAGAAACTAACATATAGATGCCTATTTCCATCAGAGCATGTCTAAAAAAAAAAAAAAAATCAATGCTCAGAGATCTCTGTAAGACGTGGATCCTGAAATAAATCAGGTTTCGTAGACAGGCTACAAAGACAAGAGCTTCTTCTTCTTCTCCTGAGAGGCAGAAAGAGCAGTCAGCAACGGGGTGAGACGAAAACAGACATTAAGGGACCACAAGCAACAACCACCTTCCTCTCACGGTCTAAAGCTTGCCATTGCTCAAGGTTCTGTGTAAGCAAAGTACGCTAATGGACCTGTTCTCATGCAAGCCCGGCACTTGATCCCTCTAATCAGCCCAGCTATAGCATCACCACTTCCCACATAACACCAACCTACCCGCCACTTGACCAAGCAGTGCTCATTTAATGCAAAAAAACACACAGACCAAGTAAGAGTGGTAGATGCATACACTAAAGGTGGCAGGGGGTAGAAGAACCCACTGTCTCCAAGTCAGTCACCACAACTTCTATCATCCTCTCCTCCTTCAGAAGGAAGGCACTCACACCTGGGCTTGAAGGCCATGCTTGCCCTTAGCCTGCTTCTCTAATCCAGAGCATTCTTCATTACTTTTTTGTAGAATGAGGAACATCCTCAAAGTGATGACATAAAACACTTTCCCTTAAAAAAAAAGGTTGAAACACTGTACTTATCCAAGACCAACTACTTTTTTGTTTACTAGTTTGTGCAACTTGTCCTCTCAAAATACACAAACCATTTCTTTTGCTCTCCTATCATCTCAAAAATCATCAGTATGCCACTTCCACATGGAATCTACCTGTAAATTATCTCCTCTATTCCCTGCACTGGAGAATCTAGACTATGATTCCTTCACATCTAAAACCAGGTTGCAGGAGCTGGTCATTCCCACCCAACTGCCCATAGCTCCCCGTAGTTCCTGTTCTCCCTTACACGAGCATTTGCCAGACCACTTAGAGACAATCCAGCTCACCACAGCAGCAGAAAATGCTCACTTTTTGCTGGTTTCATTGAACGACTATGGCTTATGAAAAAGTTGAATACAAAAGATGCAGCAGAAGCACACAATGGACAGTGAAAACAGTTCTTCCAGTGGCAGCAGTCAGGTTAAGATTCATGAGATATCCAGGGCCATCCTTAGACATCCTCAGTAGTGTCATTGCCGGGATCAAAAATACTTGTTAGTGAACAGGACTTGCTTGGAAAACACATTTTTGAGCTAACATCCCTTGTCTGTTTCTCTGAATGTCATAACACCGCCTCGGAGGCACATCTAGCGCCTCCTTCAGAGGTATTTTAGCAGGAATAACCCATTAATCATAGAAACATTTTAAACTTCTGAAGAGGCTTACAACTATAGATTACAAGGGTTATAAACTAGAAAGGAAGAGGACTTGAGTCCAGACTGTGTTTTATTTGCTATGCTCAGCAGTATTACCTTGACTTTTCAATCAGATTCTCCCATTCCTAACTTTCCACCATGCACCACACATAGGACAACCAAAACATGACTCACAGCTTGGAGTCTGGCATGCCAAGAACCTAAATTTTAATGGTGGCAAAATTTAAGTCTTCTAGATTTAACCCCAAACAACCTATCAGTAAATAGATCTGTAGAACAAAACTGAAGTTAAGCCAGATCTCACAAGTTTGCCTTCAACTATTAGAACCTGAACCTTTTGCCTTGAAGTTGCTATGGGAAAAGTTAAGGAAAATTAGAAAATAAATAAACAAACCTCAAACAAACAATCAACCCTAACAAACAAAAACAAACAAACAAACAAAACAAAAATCCAAAAAGTAAAGGGGGAAAAAGAAGTAGAGAATCCATGAATCAGCTTGCTCTTTAACAAACCTGTGCTGCACCGTGGAACATCTTGGTTTACAAAATCAGCAAAGAATTTGCAATTTTCTTCACCATCCTTTACTTCCTGTGTACCACAAGAATTCTATTTTGAATGATTTACTTCATTGATTTCACAGAATCACACAATCTGCTGCTGTTCTGCCTCTCCCCTCTCTGCTAATCTGAATTTCTGATCTTCAGATATTCCATTAGTCACACCTACAAGAAATGTTCTGCTTACCTGCTTAAAGACCACTACATAGTGATCTAGACTCACTACAGAAAAAAGGAGAATTTTAAGCATGTTAAACTATTCTGATTGCCTTTCAGATAAACCCTGGGTGATATTTCTATTCCCAAATAGATGAGTCATAAAACCTTAAATGGATGTGAAGAACTTCCTAAATTTTGCTCTGGACAAGACTGAGAGTAATGAAATGCTTTCTAAAGAGAACATATGTACTCTAAACCACCTCACATATTTTCCATGCATCTGAACTTAAGTGATCCCAACTCCAATAGGAAATTATAATATATATAATGTCAGAAATAATAAACATTAACCACATTTCTCTTGGTTAAGTCCTTTAAAAATGTTATTGAGACTAAAGACCTGGGGGGAGGGTGTGGGGACATGATTTCCTATCTTCAGGAAAATAAAAACTTCTAAATTTCATGAAAGAATTAGCATTAAAACCCAGGAACTCGTGCAACCCAGTTCCAAACTTAAAACAGCAGATAATGAAGTCCCCAAAGTAAACACAGAATTATGCCATACCTAATTTAATACTGCAATGCAGCTTGCTTTAGCACCTACGCACAAATGAGATTGATCTTCCTACACTCCATACCAGGATTACTAGGGAAACATTACCTTTTTCTTTCTTTTTTTCTTAAACAGCATATTGAAGCTAAATAAGTACTCATTACTGACACCTGACATGGCAACTACTATGTGTTTGTTTTTAAAAGATGAAAACACTGAATGTGGTGCTTCTGAGAAAAAAAATCAAAAAACTAAAAAAAATCCCAAGACCATTCTTGCTACTTAGCTAAACTAATCACTGTCTTCAGTCATGATGAGGTGCCTAAAAGAAGCAAAAGCTAAGGATTACCAGAATTCAACAAACTCATTGCTAGATCTTCAGAGCTATTGGGTCCTGAGTGGAAGGGCTATTCACAGCTCCACTTAAATAGCTGTGGAGAGAAGAAATCCCCAGTGTATTTCCCACTGGTACCATTCCCAAGTTTCTAAAAAGAGAATATCCCAAAAATTAGGCCTGCAGCTTTAAACCAGTATTGTCTAGAGCCCTGCCAGCCATACATGCCTTATAAATACTGAACCACATGATAAACCAAGGAAAGTGCAATATAAAACCACAATTTTTGGTCATGAACTGCTGGCGATATCCACAAATGCCACAAAGTATATCTGAAAGCAAGTTCTGAAAGACGGAATTAATTCTAACCCGAATTTCAGAGTATGACAGCTACAGACATTTTACACCTACCACAGAACAGCAGCCCAGGATTTGGGAGTGATACAACACAAGACTGGCAGACGCCGGTCGCTCTCCACTGAAGAAACTGGGACAGCAATTCACAGTAGATTGATCTAGTATCTCTGCACAGAACTAGACCAGATGCAATGCCATCCCAAAAACAGGAGTCAACAAATCGTGTTTTCCATTCTTTGAAGAACATCTGAAGGGAGATTTTGAGACTACTTCTTTTCTCCCTAAGGTAACAGTTTATCTGGTAATGATGCTAATAATATCTTCACGATCACCTCATTAATCATTTCAGCATTTGCCTACATTTTGCCCACACTAATTGGTTCCATCTCCCTCCTGATCTGATGCCACAAAAAGCAAGACATCATTCAGTTACTACTCTTTACTTGTGGTTAGAGGGCTGCAGAGCCTTTACTTGCAGAAACCTCTATTTCTAGGGCCATTATGCAGTGGGACAGAACTAAGTCTGGCCACTAGACTGTGACGTGCTATATGGGGAGCAAGAGCTGAGGCAGTGAGTAGAAATCAGTTGGTTTAGATAAAACCTTGGCATCTCCTAGAAGCAGACAGCAAGACAATGTGGTGGCAGTCAGATCTACTGTCACCGATGGATTTGAGATGTGTTCTCTGAAACCTAGCTCCTATAACAAGATGATCAGCAGTTGGCTGCTCATAAAACTAGACCTACAGATGCCTCTGCACTGAAAAAGCATGGAGTCATCATCACCTGTGCCACAGAAATCACTTACGGATCTAGCAGAAACTCCAGTGAAGAGCTCCTGAATGAATAACCTTCACCTCAGGTGGGACCTTTTGAGAGTAAGGGAGGCAGGCAGGACCACTTCCAAAACATACTAGCTCGGTTTCATTAGCCATATGCACCGGATCCATGTCACTTCCTTTTAGCAACAGCACAGCCCCTCTGTTCATCCTCCCCCACCCAAAGCTCCAGCGCTAGCACTGGCAGAATTGGAAACACGGAACTGATCCTGCTGAAAACAAATCTGGAAAAAGGAAATTGTTTTTATCCTTTATTCAATTCAAGAAAGGAACATAGAATCAAACAGTCCTGGGATGCTAAACTGCAATTCAGAAGTGCAAGAAGCTTAGCTGTCATCAGGCAAGACTGGAGATAAGTCACGATCCAGGCATCTCAGACAATTTCAGGATACATCACATTTCAAGAAAGTTTCTTACCTCTGAATACTTAATTCATTTTCTTTAATTTTTATCTTTTTTTTGTCTGAAATGCAGGAGATGAAAGCGAGCAACAGACTATCAAAACAATCAAATTCCTGCAGGTGAGAGAAAATATCCAACTTGCCAAGGCAAGTCATTTTGTGGGAAACTTTTTTTTTTTGCTCAACAAACTGACAATACTGATTCATGGCAGAGCAGTGCTGTACATTTTTAAGAAATTAAGGCACAAAAAAATAAGGAAAATAAGACAGAATCAGAAAGACTTTCCTCCTGCATTTTCTCAAAAACAACTCTTTTGCTCTACTTCTTTATCTTCCTTAGGACTTCCAAAGCAAGAATAAAATTTCCACAGCTCACTGGATCTCACTGTATTTGGTGTATTTCGACCTCAGCACTGCCTGCCTCAGAAGAAAGGAAGAATTGTATCTACAGTATTAGAACAGCAATTTAACACCTGTTAAATTAGCACACGGTAGAGCAGATTTTTTTCTTCTCCACTTGAATGATAAACATTCTTTAGACCATATGATTTTCAGAATTGGGTCCTTACCTTCAAATCAACAAATACTGTAGGCACGCAAACAACGCTGCCGCCTTCCTAGTCCCAGTTAGGTTTCTGGTCTGTGCATGGGCAAGATGCTAAACACCATGTGGATATGACTGACTACTTTGAGAACGAACTCTTGAATGCAAAGTATACGATGTCCCAAGAGTTAATTACACAGAGAATAACTGATTGCAACGAAGAATAAAACTGAAGTACAGGATCATGTCTGAGAGGTGAGGTAATGGACATGAATCTATTTTATGTCATATATGTCAATAAAGGTAATTTCTGAGAAACAAATTCAGTACTTCTAAGAATGAGGAAAGCTTTCAGATAGCACCAAGCATACACCTCTTTAAAAGGGTGTACCCTGCCTCACCAGACAGCAAAGAAACATTTGTATATTTCAGCTATTCAAATTTGTGTGATGACAATCTTACAAGCTTTCATTTAATGCCCTTGAACAATAACGAAAACTTCTATTGCAGTATTGAAGAAAAAGTAACAGTGACCTTATTCGGAGGATAACACTCTCAAATTGTGAGCACTCTTTATGAAAATCCAGGACACAAAGTATTCAAGTTGTTAAAATGCTTAGAGAAAACCTAAAAATTATCTTGGATTTGTGCCACTGTGCCACTCCTGGGGGAGCAGAGAAATGATGTAACTTAGTTACGATACCATTCATTACAGACTGGTAGAGGAGTCTCTAGTCTATCTAGACTAATGGGTCAGAATGTGCCCAAATAAAACCTGACCAGAAAAAACCCAACCAACCAAATAACAATACACCTGACCAAAAAAAAAAAAAAAGCCACAGAACACTAGTACAGACATATAAATGAAATTATCACCAATTCATGTTGAATAATAGCAAGATGCATCTATCCAAAACACTCCCAGAGAGTTTGACAAAGTATTCAGTGACTCTCTTCTATTTGCGAGCTGCATAAAGTAAACCCAAAACATAGATTATATATAAAATCAGCTCTTAAAAGGTTGTTATAAACCCAACTATTTCATAGACACTTTCAGAAAACATCCTAGCAAAAAGATACAGGCCAACTGAATCACAGTCCTTAATTCCCTTGCATGAGGCTGGTTTTCTGCTACCAAGTTAAGAGAATACACAAGGCTGCTCAAAGACTGAGTGGCTTTTTATAGGCTGACTCCTTGACATAGGAAAACACATGCACTGCACAGTTGAGAGGTACTTTAACAAACTGCCTCTAAAAAACAAGTTCATGTCATTTAAAAAAGAGGAAGCAATCCTCACGTGTAAACAAATATGCACAGAAGTGTCAGGACACTATTTCAAAGCCATCCTGTGCAAATCCAGTTAAAGAAAGAGCACATTATATAAGAGATGCTTTCACACTGACACTGTAACCTACGCAAAAATACCAAAGTTTATAGACACATGCAGAATTTAGCACTATATTAAACTCTGATAATGTTCAAGGCCTGTTAATGTGCGATTACACAATTAATCCTAACCACTAACTAGACTATTAATAATTCAACAAGGGGGGGCAGGGAAAGGAAAGAAACCCCAAAAAGCCACTTTATCCTTAAATATCTGCTAAAATAGAAAAAGCAAAACCAACATCACAGCCACCGAATCCTGTAAAGCCTGGTCTATGCAAGACCTTAAACTAGGCAATTCTCATATACCGTGCTTCCAGACTGGGTTAGGGAACTGGACACACAGGTAGACATTTCAACCTGAAATGCGATGGTTCTACATAAATGCAGACTCGGCACTCATCAGAACTACAAAGAAGGACCTTCACAGGAACCCCAGCCCAGCACAAAGCACTAAACTTTGACTAGTACCACCCTAATGACGGGTAAATTCTTTCTCAGGCTTTCTAGACCAGACCAAGCCTTGTAGGCTTTTTGGAAACAGTATCACATCTCATTCTTGTAAGTGAAAAATAGTCAGCCCAAAGATCACATTAAGAAAACTTTGACAATAAAATACTCGGGTTTGTTTTGTTGTTTTTTTTTAAAAAAGTATATGTTTTACAAAGACATATTAGTAAAGCAGTGGAAAAGACTGAAAAATTCATCTGTTCCACCAGTGAGACAAGACAGCCATAACCCCCAGAGCACAGCCTATACAGTTCTGCAGCTCTGCAGTTACAGCAATCTGCAAAAATCAAATAACTATCGACTGTCTTTTTATAAGAAAAAGTACACACTGCTTTTTTTTCCCCACAGAATGTAGGTTATTACTTTGAATAAGAAATAAATACTAGAGAGAAAAAAAAAGTCAGCAATTATGCTTCACGGGACTATGGTATTTGGCTATATGCTTCACATAAGCTGGTCTAGTGCTACTGAGTTCCAGAGAAAAAACAATACCAAGAACAACAATTAGAAATTTACTGTTAAACACATTCAGAAGGCAGGAACATACTTGCTTTTCCCTCATACTGCGAGAAAAATATAAATCCAACACTTTTACTATTAGTTACTAAACAAAATTTAGACCCAAACTATATCAATTGTGACCCAAGTTTGTATTTATATCATTTCTCCACATGGGGAACAAATTCCCTTGCACGTCTCCACAGATTTTTACTTCAGTAGTTGATGAATTAATGCCTTTGAAAGAAGACTTTACTCACTCAAAATATTAAGTCAACACAAAGATATCACCTAACTAAAGATCCAAGCATTTACCAGCCGCTCAGCACTGCAAGGCAAACAGAGTACCTCAGAGAGTTTGGCACTTAGATGTTCAGTGATGCCCATCGGCAAACTGCACAGCCTTGGAAAAGCCAAGGTATCTCTAGTCATGGTGGATTACAGAAATAAGCTTCTTTAACAGTCTAAAATCAGTTCACTGCTGAGAGTGAACTCAGCACAGGCTTGAACTGCATTATGAAGTTTAAACAACATTAAAAGTCGAAGGAAAGAGAGACCCTTAATGTTTGGAGTTTTTTCCCTAGAAAAATAAACTGATTAAGAGTGGTCACATGCAAATTAAGAACAGTTAGCATGCAGTAAGAGTGGTTTCTGTCCAAGTGCATGTTGTTTTTTTTTAATAGCCGTAGTAATACTTGTAGCTGGTAGATCTGTGGCCTCTGAAGAAGACCAGGCCAAAGACCAAGTACGTACCTATGCATCTACTACATACAGAAAGCAGTTCTGATTAATAAACTCTCTGGGTACTGCTTACAATTCAATTCACCAGGAAGTTCCAGCTTGTTGTCTCCCAGAAAAGGAAAAGTAATCAGCAAAAGATTCCAAGCAGTTTGGTCCAAGTCTTAACACAATGGATCTGAAACCACAGTTTTCACTTAGAAGGCTAACAACTTCGGTTCTGGCTTCAGTATCAAAACCTACCAGTAAAACCTCAAAAATCCTACAGATTCAGCACTCAAAGAAGCCAAGAGCTTGTTTCAGATCCCCAAATTCTGAAATTAATGTTTTTTTTTAATTAATTTTCCTCAAGAGCACCTTCATATTTTGGCATACGTATTCCTTTCAACCAATTTCTCACACACAAATCATTTGTCCTGACACACTCGCAGTCACAACTCTACAGAAACAGAAGTTCTATAAATTAGTATCCAGAAACATCTTTAAGCCATCACATCTGGTAACTGCAGAACACCAGGACTCCACAAATAATTACTTTGTAAGACAAGTGCTGAACAAAGCAATTCAGCTTTTCAGAGCTATCTCCTAACAACACACTTCAACGAATTCTGGATGAATGTCTAACTCCAGCTACATATGACATGATGCCATTTATACTTTTAAACTGAAGTCTGTCAGTTGTGAGTCTTGGTCAATACAAATGACAGAAAAAAAAGAAACAGAACAAAACAAACAACAAGGAAAAAAAACACCAGGGAAAAACAAAACAAAAGAAAAAACCAACCAAATGCTTCTCCCTGCACAGTGGAACAGTCCTCTGAATCTTGCTTGTTATGAAAATGTTCTTCTTTCTGATGCAACATCTGCTTTAACAATACACCATAAAAACATCAGTTCAAAATGATCATTTGATGGATCCCACACTGAAGATGAGAACACATCCTCTACCAGATACATGTGTCAGTCCCAGGTTACCGCACTTCTAGCTCCGCACCCTCCACTCATTACTGTTACCACCCACATCAACAGGACAGATGAGAAAGATGGAAGAACACTCTTCAAGTAATTTGTGATTTTATCAGCCAAGCCAGCTTAAAACAGTTTCCTATAGGTCTTCACTAGCCCAAGTCACGTAAAGGTTGATGTAAAGGTACGGTTCCAGAAAAGCTCAAAGAAATTGAAATCAGAGCTACTACGGCCCCATCTCCAACCCTGGATCTCATCCACTTCAACAGGAAGTCCCATTGCCACCCCCTGACCTGGGTGATCAGCCAGTTCAGAAACGTGATCCAGCCAAAATTCAACAAAACAAAAATGCAATTAATTATGAGCCTGATTAGCTCCCTGACTTTGCTTAACTCAGAGCCACAAAGTCTTCCTTGCCAGCCGGGTAAGATGTACAGTCAAGAAGGAGAGAGGACCACCACAACACCACTTTAAGCTGCCAAGTTTCTTCACAAGCTTAAGCAAAACTAAAATAGAGCTGCTTCAGAAAAGAGTGGTCACAGCCTCCTCCTCCTATGCAAGCAATAACATTTGTATAGCCGTGAAGTCAGTTCAGGCAGTTGATCCCACTGAAGCTTAACATTTTTCTCTACAATCATTTTCAGCTGGATCAGCAAAGAAAGATTAACATGGGGAAAACAGATCCTTTTGGTGAAAGCATCGGCAGAAAAATCAAAGCTGCTCTGGTGGTAATGCAATAACGTGACTGTAGAGGACGTGTTAACTCTTAGAATGATTGAATTTATGCTTGGTATTCTGCAGAAAAAGAAAGACAATACACTCCAATGTCACTTATTAAAATTGAGATCTCAACTGAAACTGAACAAGTAATCTGTAATTTTAATATATGTTCACTGATCAAAATAAACTCCAAAAGCAAGACTAAGGCCCGAATTTCACATTAGTTTAAACCAAGCTTCCTTGATAAGCTGGCAAAACAAATAAAAATACAAATAAACTTTGGCCCCTCCCCTAAAAAAAATAACAAGGTCAGCAGAGTGTTAGAGGAGTGCAATAAGTAGGACAGAACTCCTAGGTCATCAATTACACCAGCTTAGGCTACCATGAGAATCTCTTCCCTGATAGATTCTATAAAACATCTTTTCTAGAGTGCAGAAGATTCAGTTTCTATAGCATTAGGACAATTTAGGTGTTTTTCCAATGTTATGTGGCTCCATCAATATTAGTAGTGGAATAAAACCAGCTATAGGCAGAATTCAAGGATCCTGTAGGGTGCTATAACAGGCTCTCACAAGCAGACTATAAAAAAATCTTCAATATGTTATCCCACCAGCCCCCACTCCTAGGGAGGCAAGCACTTTTGCAAGGATTTTCACTATCATTTCAGAGAGTTTTTATCCCACCATGTTCATTCTGGTAGGAAAGAAAACTACTTAGAGACCATTCTGATGCCAAGCAACTCCATCAAAATACAAAATCTAAGAGTCAGAAGTCTTGCGAGTTTTAAGAGTCCAGCGTGGCTTGTTGGTTTGGGTTGTTTTCTTCCTTAACGCACAATGCTGTCAGCTACTAATACAAAACCAGAGGGTTTCACAACACTAGGGTGAGAAGATAAACAAACTTGTTTACTCTGTGTAGTTTACATGCACCTTCAGTTTTCATATATTTAAGGTAAGCAATAAATGTAGGAAAGTATTTCCCAGCCTGAAAAATAAATTTTCTGCTAATAAGGATTTAAATGGCTGATCTGAATTGCATTTCACATGTATAATTCAGGAAAAAAGAATCTTTGATGTTTTATGTTTAGAGTTCTGTAAATCTGAATTGTCACTGAGGCTTAAAACCAACACCTTATTCAATTACAAACACTTTACTGTAGAATAACTCAGGCTACCAAGAGTCTTAGAATCACAGGCAAGGATGAACAGATCTCAAAATTCTTTTTTTTTTTTTGGACTTCGTTCACATTTTTATTTCTCCGTAAGACTTTTGCTAAAGGAAAAAACCCAGCATTTCCACAGAGAATTGCCAAGAGATGAAGAAATGGAAAACACACGCTGATGAACAAAAAAACAATATTGTTTCTCTATGGTAACTACTACCTTCTGCATAATCATAAAGAGCATTTTAGAAGTAACCATAGATCAATAAGTCAAATAGAACTGAGTCAGAAATCTATTTAAATATTTACACTTTTTGCTACAAGCCATAGCTAGAGTAATACTGTAGCCAAACCTAATGACTGTGCCTTCCATTTTACGCACTCTCCTCATTCAGAAGCCTGTCTGGAGAGGCAGAATGATCAAAGACACAAACCAGCAAGAAAGCAAAGCAAAACCAAACCAAACCCCCCTAAACGGTACGGACGCTGTTGAGAGCTGTAAGCACCCCGTGCTCCGGACAGCTGAGCCACAAAATATTGACAACAACATCGGAAACAGAGCAGCGCACAGAAAAAGCTACCTTATCATTTCATAAACCATTAACGAGCAGGTTACATAAATCCACTGGACCGAAGGAGTTGTAGACCAGAGCTGCTGCAAGACATTAGCCCTCCTCTGAGGGATGCATCGTTTCGTTCTGGAGGGCTGCTCACGCCCCAGAGTGCGACGAAAGGCGCTGGGCGCGTTCCGCCCCGGAGCTGGCGGTGACCCCCGTGCCCCGCGGAGCGGGCGATGCTCCGGGCCC